>JWIU01000039.1:49345-119193 GCA_000966885.1 Xylaria sp. JS573 | reverse complement strand
AAAGTAAATTAAGTATATATATTTAAAAGATCTCTCTTTTTAATAAAAAGATTTATTACTTATATAAACCAGTCGGGTTCTTGTATCACCGTCCCTAGTGGTGGATCCCTTTAAGGATCAGTGGCACCTGCCAACCACAACGCAATAATGCAGCTTATTTTTTTCGATAAAGCGTCCGCTTTCGATTTCCCCTATAAATTCTTGCACTTCTGTTCGATCCTGCACACTTGATAGCTTCTTCGCTTTATGTTTGTTAGACCAATGTACGATCTTGATGGAGTCGTAACGGGTCAACTAAGGAAGAGGGAGCGGTCCCAACTCCACCCTTTCAGGAAACCATAACCATGGTGGGAATGCTTTTAATGCCTCCTTAACGTCAATTATTACATCACTTTCGATGTACATCGCATGATTCAAGACGTTGTCTCTTAAAGGTAGGGTAGATGTAGACCCCCCAAAAGCATTTTGATATACCATGTCGTACTGCACTAGTTCTGGCATTCTTGGCCGCATGTTAAGTGAGAGTTGTATCTGAGGCGGCGGTATATTCCGCGAGGGAAGACTCCATCCACAGTATGCAGAATGTATAGAGGTGACAGCTTCCATAAAGTTCTGCCCGCTCTTCTCATAGGAACTCATGAGCTCTGGCCCCTTCTTGTGGTAGCGAATTGGATACGCCGGCAGGCGGTCGATATCGATTGATCCATCGAATAATGGAAATACTAGACAGGAAGATAGGTTGATGTAGGAATCCCCGTCGTATCCGATGACGTGGTATTTTACAGCAAAGCCTTTCCTTTGGAGTTCGTGCCGCCGCCCTGGATTGCTCTAAAATACCGTACAGTCAGGGGCCGTATTATAGTACTCCCCAAATATACATTGGTTTCAGTCGGATAAATGAGCCTCCGGCCCATGGCACAGGCAATAAGAGACACTTCAAATTACTCATAGCAGTATATTTGCCATCTAGTCTCTGCGAGGTGGCCGAGGATGGTGCCTTGTATAAAACTCTCCCAATCCGCTCAACACGGGGATCAAAGACCGGTTCCAATGTCTCTGGCGACTTAGGGATGTAGATTACGTCTCCAAGCTGGAAAAGATAGTAGAGATCGTGGTATCTGATTGTGCGTATCTCCGGTATGTCAGCACTGTATCTATCGGATCGTGGAACGATCTGCTTGTCGACAAAATCCACATAGCACCGTAGTTCCAATAGGGTCTGATAGCTTCGCGTTAGTGCTTGCTCTAGGTCATCCCTCTTCACTCTCTTCGCTAGGGGTTCGAGAGTTTCTTTGGCGACCTGGCCCTCATGGCTTGATGCGACATCAGGAACTGTAGAAGATCCTCCAGGTACTTCCAGTTCGCTCCTGTTCTCACTATTATCCTCCCTTGAACCGCTTTCAGATTCCTCAAGTAATATCTCGAGGACAGTCTGGGTTCGCCGTTCAAGATTAGATACCTGTGCTTTTGAAAAGTATTCCTCGAGTTCCTGCAACCGTTCCTTCATTCTGTCTTGGGCATGGGTGAACAATGCAAACGGGCGATAGAATGTCATCCGATTCTCAGCTTTCCACACATTGTCAACCACATTGCATGGGAGGCACAGAATAGCAGGCGATTATATTCGAACCCGTCGAATTATTCTCTCATCGGAGTCTTCATCATTGGCCCGTGATTTCGATCCGTTTGGATCGAGCTCTGCTCGTCTCTTCAGTTCCTGACGTACCTGCTCCTCGAAGTCTGACCCGGCCACGAGGACTTCAATGCAACTCTTCCCTTCTTCTTTAGAGTAACGGTTCTTTAATGCTCGAAGTTCATTTCACGAGCTTCAGGGATGGTGTTCTCCTAGAAGCCCAATTTGTGATCGTCATCGGCGTCGGACAGGTCTGATTCAGTACCGGAATCAGATGATTCCATCTTTTTAACCCGCCGCTCAAGTTTATTGAAGCGCTGGATTGTCTGGCTATGCAATTCATGGAGCCTATTATGAACCTCATGAATCTCTAGGAGCTTCCCCCTTGGGGTCCACTCAGGCGTGTCAGTGTCTTCCGTTGGCATTTTCTTTGCCCGTTCTACCACTTTAGAGATAATGTCGAGTTATTGCCTTTCGAAGGGAGATCGCGTAATTCTCACGGGGTAGCTTCTCATATGGTATCTGTGCAACCTCAAACAGAAAGACCTTCCAAAGACTTGACAGATTCTTCGCCTATTCTGCACCGTGGGCAGAGCCGTGGATCGAACTGGTCCCCGATGAATTTGTCCTTCACACCATCAAAGGAGCGCTTGCGTTAGTATTCTCTGTAAGCAGCTGGTACCTCTCTTAAGGCTTCTAATCTGGTACTCATAATCTATTTTAGACGGCAAAATGAAAGGTCGAGAATCGACAGAAGATAGTACAAAGTTTGGAGGACCTACCCGAATCCATACTATGGATGTAGCGGTATGTGATATCAAGAACTTCACCAGCTATGTTAAAACCCCAGATAACCTCCTTGAGTATCACCGCTTGATGTACTTACATGTTTGTTTTGCTTAAGTGTAAATTTCTCGGTCCTGATGAAGATGGAGGCATCAAGCGACTTACGACATCTTTCTACCATAATTTATGCGTAGACATACACGACTTAATCCAAGTACTTAATGGAAAGAGGCAGAGTGAGTAATGAATCTAAAGTCACTTTCCCCTAGGCCAGCTAACTAACGGTCCATTAAACTGACAGTATTTGAAGGGTACAAAAGAGTCTTGAACCGACTTGCAGCCTGTGCCCCAGAAACAAACAAAATGTCATAGGACCAACACACACAGTTGGGTGACTAGCTAAAGGAACTGGCATGTAACTGTTGGTTGGGCTTCAATACATGGGAACTTTTGAATACGAGAATTCCAGACATCAATGCAGTTGGCGAATGGCGTCAACACTATGAAAATATAAGGTTCGTGAGGCTTGGATTCGTCAGTTCAGCTACTGCTATGAAAGGCGGATGGCCTGGCTATATATATACATGCAGACGAGATGCCTTTGTACTGTACCAGTCCTTGACCCTCAAATCAACAAACACCAACATCGCCAACGGCGTTTGGCAGATTACCCGATTAGGAAAGAACGCCTGATATATAAGGGCCTGAAGCCCGCCGGTAGAGGCTAGAATAGATCTAGTCGGCAAGGCAGATCCTAGATCAATATAGCTTCTTTTCAAAGTCCCAAACCCACTTTTGACACCAAATCAATGAGATCTTGGAAAGGATCAAGAGAAACAATAACAAAGTTAGATCGAGTATTGATCGATCCAAGAGACCAGGGAACACACCGCGGGAGATCTGGCTGCCGGAGCTAAGACATTAGTTTTCCACATGGCCCAGGAGAACGCTTCCACCAAGGAAACTCTTTCTGCCCGGAATAGAAATATAGAGTCTCAGAGATCGCAGCAACCATCGTCTACTCCAACCCACTCAATCTCCCCATTCGAACTCCTACGCACCCTAGACGTCGACCCAGGTAGCCTTACTCAGGACTTGGGTTTCGTACTGAAGCAAGCCAGCGGCATGAGCGTCGAGAACCAGGGCCGGGCAAGATGGCTCATGAAGACGCCGCAGTTCCAGAGCTGGATGGGTGCGCCTGGGCACTCGCTGCTCCTGGCGGACGGTGCCATGGGCCTTGAGCGGATCTCCCCGATGTCGGTCCTGACGGGCGTACTGGCCGGCAGCCTGTCCGAGGTCCCCTCGGCCGTGACAGTCTACTTCTTCTGCGGCCGCAACCTCGACGAGGACGCCGGAGACGATCTGAGCGGGCCCAAGGGCATGCTCCGGGGCCTGATCACGCAGCTGCTCCTGTGGTTTGCGCCGCCGTCCCCGGACCTCAGCGGCATCGACTCGCACGTGTTCCTGCGAGACTGCTACCGCCACGCCCTGCCGGCCCTCTGCGAGGTCTTCCGGCTGCTCGTGGCGCAGCTCCCTCCCGGGACCACGCTGTACTGTCTGCTTGATGGGATCTCGTGGTACGAGCAGGAGCACTGGGTAAAGGACCTGCGGTTCGTCGTGGGCATGTTCGCGCACATGGCCAAGCACCCCACCGGCCCCGCCGTGAAGGTCCTCATGACTAGTCCCAGCAGGAGCACCGATGTGCGAGACCTGTTTGATCCGGAATCGGAGTATGTGTCCCTGGCTGAGGGAAAGGTGGATTACACCCCGTTGGACTCGCATTCTGTCGTCGCGGCGATGTCGACTGCGGTACATGGTCCGCACTACTAGCTGTGTCCTACGCCATCCTAGCAAGTTGAAGACTGTCACGGCACCTTGCCCTGTGATCAGTTGTACGTGGATACCTATCACATTCATTCATTTTTGTTGGAGCCGAACTGTGTCACTCCCTTCGCTGTATTGTTGTTAGAGGCGCGTAATGATGTTACAAACCAACCACCCATTCCTAAATACCCCCGCATTCGTACGTTACGTGGTCTACGTCGCCTAGACTTGCTTAAGGCTTGGCGATTAGTGATCCCCTACAAATCTATAGAATTACTAGTGGCTTGGCGATCAAGCCCTGTAAGAGGAGGGTATTCAGGTTTATAAGAACTTCACGTCGCCGACCCCCTTAGACAGTCTCTCTTTTAGCTAGTCAGCGATCAATCTAAGTATTACTATTCAACGCCTTCTGTTCTATCAAATCAAGACCACTGTGGTGACAGCTTCGTTACAAATGACTAATACATAGCTTCTTGAACCATGGTACTTGGAAAGATGCAATACCTCCGCAACATGTGATCAGCGATGTGAGGCGAGCACAGCTATACGTTACCAACTCTTTTGGCATACAGAGCCGCTGCGTCGGGCTCACCCTTGTCTTGTATACCATGACATGTAGGTATATGAGGCCCAGCTGTGACTCGAGCTCTATTACCACATCACAATAGACATCTAGAGCTCGCATGTTATCGGCAGGATCTCATGGGTTTATGAACAATGATATAAACGGTCAGCTAATAGAACTTATTTCGAGCTATTGCGTGAGAGATCCCAAATATGACACTGAGTGACTAGCTAATAATTATTGATTTACAATGACCTAGAAGATATTGGTGGAAGTTTGACAAATAACCACAAGATTAGAAGATACTACTTAGCTTTCTTCTGTGTACCCAGGGGCTTTGGAACCTTTCAAGTTCACCAATAGACACAGTTCAATAAAATAGGGGGTTAGAGATATAATTGTTATACGCCTAGCCGACAATTACATTCATGCCAGCACTATCCGATCCTTAACAAGCTTACCTTAACCTTCAGGTTATTCACAAAATATCTTTCCTAGTAGATTGAGTTACTTTAACCTACACTTGAGCCCAATACAGGACATTCCACCCAATTGATTAAGCAAGTCTCGACAATGTAATAATAGGATCTTGCATACTTGGATAACAAAGGTTCTTGATAGCTTGCTTTCCGTAACCATGTTCTGTAAATGGCGGCCTTCAATAGGTCCAGGATAGCACAAGTGTCCCCAACTTCAACCAGTAGCATCGGCGAGCGGCCAGTTGATGCCCTTGTCCGCCGCCCCGGTGTTTCCTAATCCTGCGCAGCTGTACAGACCGACGGGGTTGTTCTCGGTAGCCCTCATGTACTGGAGATCGAGACACTCCTCTATTTGTAGCGTTAGTTTGGATATTCAGATGGGTACGCGCACGTAGCTGTTGATACTTACGCGGGCTGGATAGCTCAAGGGCGATCCGACCGTCCGGCATGGCCACCCACTTCTGGGAGTCCGCCGTGTCGGAGCACTCGTTGACGTAGATGTTCGCCATGTCCTTCCAGTTGGCTAATAGGTTCGCTGTATCAGACTCTATTGTCCATGATTATTGCATCAGCTTCATATAGGGCTTACTTTGAGCGCCGCCATCCAAGCAGAGTGTAGAGCCTGCCAGCTGGATCTTCGTGTTGCCATCCTTGATGTACCATTGCTGCTCCGGGGCGTTGCTGCCCGTCTTCCTGGAAAGACGAAAGAAACAAAGCGTTAGAACAGGATAACCACAAGACCTATAAGAGACAGCGAGACGTACACGACGAGAGTGCTGCCGGCGGCGGCCGAGGTGGGGACCAAGACGAACTTGGAGTTCACCATCGAAGTGATGTACACCGTACGGTAGCCCTCGGGCGCCTGCGCAAAGCCGGCCGCGGCGAACGCGAGCATGAGCAAGGAAGTCGTAAGCATCTTGAATACTGTGGTCGCACTGTTGTCAAGAGGAGTTATCTAGGGTGGTGTTTGGAGTGCTGTATCGTTAGAAGGATGATGATGGGCTATTATACACGGGCGCATTTTCTGGAATAGTACCAGGCTCGACCGGAGTCAATTTACCAGCCTAATTAGCAGTCAACCCCCAGGGTCGCCGAATAGATTAAACCCCTATCCCAACTTGGGCGTGCTCCTCACTCCGTATATACCCACCTGTCGCGTCCTCGAGTGCCGGCAGATGTTGAAAAAAGATGGGGCACCAATGGCGCTGCGGCTATTTTTGTCGCCCGCTTCCTAGCAACCCCTATTTTGTCGTCGGCTAATTTGTTCGATAGTGATGGGGCGGCATTGAAACTCGCAGGGGGTCCAACTTCATGTTGCGATCAACCACATCTTCATTTTTACCCTGACGTTCCAAAAGGACTACGTTCAACTAACAGGAGACCCCGGTGTAGTAAAATCGAGTAAAGAGGCGACAAAACTTCAGTCGCTTTAATTCAGTTTCCTCTTACCTAGTCCGAAACTATGAGTTTCAAATGCATGTATGTGAAGCGTTACACTATGTGAACCTGACAGCGTAGTCTGCAGCGGACAAGACAATTCTCCCCAATATTACCATGCAATAATGGCATACTAACATTCGTAAGTCTAAGATTCACTGCTCAAGTCGGCATAGCTTCATCTCCTGAAAACAGTACATGTTTGCGTACGGGCAGGTAGAGGTTTACGTTTCCACATCATCGTTTAAGAAAGTTCATGGGTGGCAGATGGGTATCAAGCTGAGCCTAACTATTGCTATTGGCTTTGCGTATATGGATACTGTCGGCTCGAGATAGCTCAGTAATAATCGACCAGCCGCTCTTATTCGTGTCGCACTTGTCTTCACCTTAAAACTAAGGAAGCCTCCGCGCTGGAGTAGTTCTACAACGCTCTTCTGCCATATGATTTACGCATATGTAGGTGCACACACAAATCGACACGCCACACGGGCATGCTCCCAGGAGTTCACCTCCCTGCGCTTCTCAAACAACCACAACCGCTATCCGCTATATCCCCCATCCCAATCCGGTATCCAAAGCCCCTTTACGCACGCCGTAATCCGGGGCCGGTATGCGCAGCCCCGACCCCGCATCGGCCGTCGCCACGCTACCGCCGTGGGTCTCTGCTGCAGCCCCATGTATATGTACGGCCTCGGAAGCGACATCGGCGCCGGCGCTGACACCCTACTCCACCGCCCGCCCCCCACAGCAATCCCCGCACGCCCCGTGGAGGAAAAAGCCGCCGCGCTTCTCTCCTCCCGGACCCCGAGCGTCGTGCATCCCGCGACCAAGTCCCACGCGCTGGGCCTATGCGCAAAATCCAGGGAACGGGACCCGGAGCAGACGAGAGAGATTGCGGCGGCGGCAGGGCTCAGGGCGTGGCCTCGGCAACGTCTGGCAGACCGAGTGCTGGGTCTGAGTTGAAGAGATAGGTAGAATCCGGAGGACTAGAAGAAACCTGAGAAGGCCGTTAGGGGCATGGGTCAGTGTTGGGACGCATAAGCTTGGTTGGTTTGCGGTTCAGGTCCTCGCTCATACGCAATGATCTTGAGTTCCATCTTTGGTGTGCGGTGGCGTCTTGTGGGAGGGTCTTCAACTCCAAGCGCACCGTTACAAAGACTGGCCCCATGTGTACAGACCTGACCTACCCAGGCACTTACGACAGCGCCTTCATAAAATTGGGTCATATCTTCTCGATGATATTCGTCCGGGACATCTCACATACTAGATATTGGGTACTTTTAGAGCACGCCAAAAGTCACCGGGAATAGCGACATGATGATGCTGACGTCGAAATAAGGTCTACCACTAGCACTACCGCCCGACCCACCTGCCTTTTATGGAAATTAAATACCTTGCTTAGGTAGAAACCTTTTGGTAGGCTTAGGCGAAACACCCCATAAGTATCCACGGTTGTTAACCTCTAACTGTGTTGCTTCGACTTGAACATAACGTTACGTTCGGGGAGTTATCTCAGTATAAAATGATGGAATTGGTGGCCTGGATTATAACACACCTAGCGGTCTTTTCCAATAGGTAGGTAGCAAGCTTCGTGTTGGCAAGAGCAACAATTTTCATAACAACTTCTCCGTAGCTTTATTGAATCGATTGCGGTAGGCTCGGTTTCGCGGAGCCGGTTCCCTTCTAAAGGCACACGAAGGATTAATTGTGTTGAACGCAGACTACATTCCACTCACTCTGAATATAGTCTGACACTACCTACTCCTCCTACTTTTTGGGGGATGTATTAAGATAAGCCTACCAAAACTGCAACTATTTTTGTTGGTGGAATATTCAGGTAGCTCGTACAACGACCCAGAGTCTGTAGCTATGTAAGGAGTAGGTACCCTCTCACACACTCAATACTTCCAGTGACCAGAGCTGCTCGGTCATCGACGAAGCCAGTTGCAGGGGCACAGTGCCTATCCACACCTGGACCACATATTTTCTTATTCTCTACTTCAATTACATTTCACTTTTCCTTGCGCTGATTCCACCTACATTGGTATTCTAAGTTGGCACCCCAGTCATACCCCCGGCTGCATTCCTTCGACCTTCCTCTTCCTCTTCTACTAGACCCGCCCGTTATTCTACCACTAATTGAAAGAGTAAGTCTCCATCCAGGTCATCTTTATTCTCCGAGGTCTTCGATGTTACCTAATTGAAGCCATTGCTAACCTACCTGCGGTTTAGCATGGGCCGAGTCGAGGACACCCACAAACCCGGCGGCAAGCCTATCCGCAGCAGAAAGCGCTACGGAAAGGAAATCATGACAAAGCACCCGCCTCTCCTCAGTGTACTCCCAAGAGAAGGGTTCTATTGGGTCTCCCGTCGTGGAAGGCGTTATCTGAACAATTATCGCGGACCCTATCACCCCTAACCGATCCATAGCAGGGATGTGTGCCCTCGCAGGGATATTAGCCCTATCTCCACATAACCCGGCTATTTAGTCGCTCGCACACACAGCCAGCTAGATGAGCCTTTTTAGATAGTTACAACAACAGCTTTTAACTGCTTTTTGAGCTATTTGCGTATGAAAGGAGATAAAGTGACAGTTATAAGCCCGATTATTGCTTAGCTGCTTTCCGTTTTTTATTATTTGCTAATTTTCGTATGCAATTATTTGTTCGATTTTTTTACGACTTTTTTTATTATTTATTACGAACTTTTATTTTATTAATAATGAAATTATTTAAAATTAATATTAATATAATATTGCTTTTTATTATAATTTTAATAAAAATAAATTAATTTATATAATTGCGTTATTATATTTAATAAAAAAATGTTTAAAATTAAATTAATTTTAATAAATTTAAAGTTATTTATATAATTTTTATAATTTTTATAATTTTTATAATAAATTAAATATTTTAAATCGAGATAAATTATTGTTATAAAAATTATAAAAATTAATATCGCATTTAAAAAAAGNAGTTTATTATAAAAAATAACGTAAAGCTTAATAATTTTAATAAATTTAAAAATAACTAATATGTTTAAAAGTAAAAATTTTAATATATTTTAATAAATTTATAAAAATATCGGTAACGTATTAAAGCTTTTGAAAGGTTTAAAAAATAATAACGACTTTAAATAGGTTTTTAAAACTAGTCTAAAATCTCTTACGAGATCCTGAAGCCTTAAAAAATATATCGCGAACTTTATTATCTCTAACCGATTTATAACAGAAATATGTATTTTTACAAAAATATTAGCTCTATTTTCACATAACCCGGTTATTTAATCGCTCGCACACACAGCTAGCTAGATAAGCCCTTTTAGATAGTTACAACAACAGCTTTTGACTGCCTTTTGAGCTATCTGCGTACGAGAGGAGGTAAAGTGACAACAATGCACAACATCGAGACGTTACGAGAGCGCTTCTGAGATACAACGCAACCGTCGAACAGGTCACTAAGAGCATGGCAGTGCTCTTCAAGAAAGCCACCGAGAGCATAGCGGAGTGCGCCAACAAGTCCGGACCCGAGTTCTGGAGGTTGATCGGGTCCCAAACCAAGTGGACAAAGGACGTTGTCGATGGCGCATGCCTGTATGATTTCGCGCTGATGGTGATTTCTGCCCGGGAACGATCGCGAGACCTAGCCCTCAACTTCTCCGAAATGGACATGGCAGAGGAGGAGAAGCGAATGCTCGGTAATACGGTGTTGACCGCAGCTGTGGACGGTTTCACGGCTAAAGTCCAAAAGGTATATGGCTCCAAGTCGGAAACCGCCAGATGCTTTTATCCGCCCTGGACGCGAGACGAAGACAACGAAGGGGATGAAGAGTCAACCTATGCGAGTTTCCTCCTCAGAATCAAGGAGAGCCAAGAGTACAGGGCCGAAACTGCTGCTGGCGAGGACGCCACTATGATGGATGTCGACAACACAAATGAAGATGAGCTGGTAGACGGTAGTAGTGAGTTCGAGGACATTGATGAAGAGGAGTATGAGACTGAATACGATAATTGTGGTAACGGTGATGAGGAAGAGAACAAGGAAGAGTTGATGGACAAGGCCTCCGGAACACCGGATCTGCCTGCTGGTTTGCCTACGCAAGGCTTTGCGATGTCACTACCTTTCCGATCCCGTTAAATGATACTGAGGCTCTCGAATGACGAGAAACAAAAGGATTATGTAGGTTGAAAAACTGAGGTTGTATTCATAAGAACTGGAAACGTAGCTTATGTACTGAATAATACAAGTAGACTTATGACTAGGCTGCCTACCAGTCCCACCAACAAGACGATAAAGGAATACAAATATCATAGCGTTATAAAGTATCAGAGTTGATGCTGTAAATAATGAAAGGAAGAACAAAAAAAATCAAAACTATGCTTAAATGCAGATAACGAAGGTTACTTATAACGCATCAAGCAGTACGTTGTAAATGATTGAAATATAACGAGAATGAGGGAGGGGAAAGAAAAGAAAAAAAAAAGAAAAAAAAACCAAGCTTCTAAACGTAGGATGAGTGACTTACGTGGCCCTGAAGCTGGGCGGAAATATAAGCGGCTCCGAGGAGTCCTTATAGTTGCCAGTGGAAGTCGTTTCAACTCATCCTAATCCCAAGGAATCGGGGATCCCAAGTAATCGTGGAAGCTGGACCTAAACCTAAGCCAGGGAATTGAACCCTGGTCTCCGAATAACAGGTAAACATTGTGAGAGAATGTTGCTGTTACGCCATTGAAGGTTTGTTAGAAGTGCACTGCCTTATCTTCAATTATAAAGGTACCTGGGTAGATAGGTAGGTAGGTCCTTCGTCACAGTCGGAAGGAACGACCGCCCAGCACCGCACACATCTAACCCTAGGTACCTAGGTACCTAAGTTATCTAGGCACACACACGGAGAGAGACACACACCAGACTACATATACACACCTCTTAGAGAGCTTCATGAATATGTACATATATGTCGCCATCTACATCCACTGGTTCCAGCTACCCCGAGCCCGGAGGTCCCTCACCGGGGGTCTACGAAGTCCTTCCCCCGAAGCATGGACCACGCGACAGACACCCCCTTAAGAACAGCCACATCCGTTACCAAGCGCAAATACCCCGAACATGATACATCCCTCGAAAGCCTCTATTGGTGGCAAGGGGAGAATGCATACGCGGAATCCTGATCATGTCCAAATGATAGGTAAATGGTCCTGCTCGTGGAAGGCCCGCCTTTTGCCTTGGGCAGAAGGAACAATTAAAAGACCTCGACCCTTGGTCATTCCATTGTTGGCATGGGGCCCTCGTCCGCGGCACGGGCCTACGTATGTCCGTCCTACACATTCTTACCTACACCCAACACGCAACCTACTTCTCGTCATAACCATTGTCCCATGTTGGCACTCATTGTCACGGCGGAAGAGATACTTAGTGTCAGCCCAACGAAAACCACAGCCTGTGGTCCACAGGCAGGATTGAAGTTGGACTAACCAAGATCACATATATTCGCCTACAACCAACGGAAGCGCTCCCCGTGGAGGTGAGTCGGTTCCAACCACGGCGTGTACGGCGGTGACTTAACGCCTGCCTTTTTCTTTGCTCCCGTATAGCAACCAAAGGCCCAAGCAGTGAATGACCACCCGCGCCACCAAACATGGCGGTCGGCCACCCCATCCAGAACAACAAACACTGGACATATTTGCTTCGAGCAGGCCCAAGATTCAGGCTTTCACCGGTCACAAGGTCTTGCCGGGGTCAGCCTCTTATGATCTAATAGATAGTTGGATGCGCAAGCACACATCGTTTTCTTCTCCAGTGTTCTTTTCGCTCGCCAACGCCCTATCGGAACTCTGCGGCATGGCCCGCGGTCTTGTCGAGACAAACACTGCTTCCCTGACGCCCAGCCGCTGCCGTCTGCTCGTGGACAGTCACTTGGTGGGCGCGATGGGCTATAAATGACGGCGGCCATCTCGAAGGCCAGCTCTACAATTTTACTCTCTACCAACGACACGCTCATTTCCTGCCTTCCACTCGCCCGCCTTAACTCTCTAGCTACTCCTACCATCGTCTTCGGAACCATTTTCCCAGCATACACCTCTCCGCCAAAATACCCCCACCATGACTCCGTGCCCTGTTAAGCTCCAGGACGGGTCGTACTGCGGCGGGGAGTGCGTCCCCGGCAAGTCCGTGTGCGCCGACTGCATCGGGGACGCGGAGATGCAGAAGTTCGAGGACGACCGCTCGAAGCACGACCGCTCGAAGCACGACCGCCCGAAGCGCAGGAACTCCAAGCAGGGTGACCCGGAGGAGGGCGGCCCGAAGGAGGGCGGTCCCGAGCCCCGCCACCACCACCACGACGCGAAGCGCGGGGAGCCGAAGAACGGGGAGGCGAAGCTCGGGAAGCTGAAACGCATCAACTCGGTCAAGGAAGAGGAACAACAACAGTATTAGGACCCGGAATCTTTTGCGGCGGCGGCGGCGGTAGGGCTAAAGGCTTGCTTGCTTATGCGATCCCGGGACCGATGACCTCTGATACCTACTGCAAAGAACGAAAACGCAGAGCGTCGCGGGCCCACGATGACGTGGTCTTACACCGGCCCAGACCACGGCGGTGCCGCGGTATATGGCACCCTGAACTCCGGTGGTGTGTTCAACTCATATCGGCGCCGGCGCTGGTATCGCTTACCTATCACCTGACTGGCACGGGACGCGGCGTTGGGGGTTGGTTCGGTTTATGGCGGCCGCGGCTCTGTTCGCTAACGCGACGCGACGACTCGGTTTGGTGATGATGGGCGATGGGGACTTGATTTCTTCTTGGGCTGAGATTTCTCGGGGCTATGAAATACGCGAGCCGTGAGGAACTGAATACGCGGGATTATTGTATAGTCTCCGAAACCGAGGACCCTGGACTCGTTTCGGGACTAGGCATGAGATCGCGCGCTTTGTTCTAAAAGGCTTGCGTATTCATGGCTGCTGGGTTTTCCTTCTCGTTTCATAGAAAAATCCATCCCTTTATTTATCCTTATTTGGAAGTTTGTTGAAGCTGCTGAGAATACAAAAGGGGTCTTAACGCTTTATAAAATAGGATTGAGTTAAGGGTCATAACACTATGCAAGCCATAGGATAAACAAGCAATACTATTTTGTATATGTTTCAAATTCTCTTACACGATTTCTTCTATCATGACCTTCTGTGGTTGTCTTGGTTTTCCCCTTTCCTATGCTTGGCTTCTTCTCCGTAGCTCACTAGCAAGGGAATAGCTAGGATTATAGCTTCTCATTCACAGTAGATCTATCAACTTTGATCCAGGACACAATTAGTGCTTTCAGCTTCGATAATTCCCATATGTTAAGGGAGCTCTCGCTGGGTGCAAGAAGGTATCAGACTCATAAAACCGTGTTAGACGGCTAGACACGATTCGGAGCGGCACGAAAGAATTAGCAAACGGGTGAGAAACACACTATCAATATCTGCTTCTACGTATATATATATATACTTATTTCATTTGGTCATTCTTTTCGGGAACGCATTCTTATCTAGGACCAGGCTAAAGCGCAGCCATAGCCAAAAGATAGTCAAATGCTCTAGTACTCAGGTATTGATGCAGCTGCTATGATGAACGAATCAAGTCTCCTCTCGAAGATTTGAACGCCTAGCCACGTAATCTAAGTATCAGTGTGCATGATGAAATACCGACGAGTTAGATACCACCAAGTTAACGAGGCGTCAAAGGTGCCAATTCTCCAATATGTAGACGCATGATGAAAAAGTCGGTTGAACGGGGTACTTGCACTCCTTTAATAGCATAGCCATACGGGCGGGTGCAGTCTCACATGCGTATAAGCGGGTGTGGAGATGCTGATGTAATCTCCAACACGGAAGGGTCCAAACGCGGGGCGGGCAGGCTCCAATTCTCGAACGCTTCTGGGAGCTCCAGCTGCCAGACCCCCCTCGCAACAACCCGGCGAATCGTCGTCATTTTACGGATCTCCTCCTTCCACGATGTCCGCCACAGCCGCCGGAGCAGCAGGCGGCGCTGCAGCGCAGCCGCAGAAGATCTCGGTGCTGTTCGTCTGCCTGGGCAACATCTGTCGGTCCACGATGGCGGAGGGCGTCTTCCGCTCCATCGCCAAAGACAAGTCGTCGCCTTACTACAACCTCGTCGACAAGGTGGACTCCTGCGGAACAGGTACGTGCTACATACCGAGTACCTACAATCCGTTCGCGACGCTCGCGCGCTGACCGCCAACGCGACAGGCGGGTACCACACGGGCGACGAGCCGGACTCGCGGACCTTGTCGACGCTCGAAGACCACGGCATCACCGATTACACACACGCGGCTCGTCGGGTTAGTTTTGTGGAAGACGCGGACGTCGTTTGCTCCGCTCTATGAGACGCGGTTGCGCTGACTGATTGATTGATTGATGCCCGCGGACAGTTCCGGGACAGCGATTTCCAGGACTTCGACTACATCTTCGCCATGGACAACGGGAACCTCTCGGATATCAAGCGGTGGAGGGACAGGAGCAAGAAGGCCCCGTCGTCGTCGTCGCGGGCGCAGGTGATGCTCTTCGGGGAGTTCTCGGGCTCGGGCCGCAAGGAGGTGGTCCAGGACCCGTACTACGTCGGCCGCGACTCCTTCGAGACGGCGTTCGAGCAGTGCAAGCGATTCTCGACCAACTTCCTCAAGACCACGTTCCCCGACGTCGCCAGCCCGGCTCCGTGAACACCANCACCCCACCCCCCCCCCCCCCCCCCCCATATTCAAGGCTTCCCGGAAGGTTAGACAAAGAAAGAAAAAATAAACTGGATAGACCAATAGATTCCACCATGTTACACCGCTACTCATTGAAAGCGAGATAGGTCACCTCGGTCACTAAGGCGAGTGTCGTTTCGTCAATAGGATGGCTTCCATAGGCCCCGCCAATGATAGGCTCATGTTTGCGCTGGTGGCGCTCAGATAGCAGCGGGAAGTTGCAGGTCATATCCCGTTCGCAAACGGCAAAATTACTCACATACTCCAAAAGCCCTGATAATTCCACGAAAGCCGGCGGCGGCTACGGACATTGACCACAGGTTGCTTTCTTCTATGACTCTAGTCCTATCCCGGTCTTCGGCAACAGTGCGCCAACAGTGCGCCCCGATTGGCCACAAGCTGTGTTGTCCAAGGGAGGACAACTTGTCCGCCCTATCGGGAGTTTGCCGAAAGCCTAGAAATCTTGATCCTCGGTCCTCTGTTTTCGTGGGTTCATTCTAGAGGTTTAGGTAAGGGAAACAATGTCATCTACAAGATAAGTCGCACCATTTATGCCACCGAAGGAGCCACGATCAAGTACATGAGCATTCAAACGATATTGGCGCCTTTATCGTTTCTTGGGTTAATACCTACCTACTCCTTCAAGCGAAGGCTGGAGACGATTTGCAAAAGATCCCAGTAGCTATGGCGTTACAGTGGTATGTCATTTTCTTTTAATTATTGACATCTGATGTATCCATGACTTATGCTTAAGCCGCTCTATTTAGTAGCCAAGAGGATGTAGGCCTCGAACCTGATACCCCCAAACTGTTCCACCTCTTCCTTCACGGACTGGCGAACAGCGTCAACCCACCTAGCCTCCTCTTCCGGCGTGTACCCCTCGCGCGCGCCTTGATCATCACGGGACCCGACATAAGTTCGGTAAGCCCGGCTACGTTTTCGTTGTTGGAAACGACTAACGTCTTATCGAACACGGTTATCTTCTCCTTGGCGAAGCCGCCCTCCTCGACCACCCCCCTGCAGCACGCCCTCCTCAAAGAACCCGGGCCGCGGCGTCGGCATGAGCGGCAGATCCGGGCTGATCTTCTCCTGAGCAGCGTGCACGACGAGCACGGGCGCGCGAACCGCCGCCAGCAGGTGACGACGGCGTGCCCCGCCCGGGCGCAGCGTGCGGCGGGTCTCGCGCACGGCGTCGGCGGGCGGGCCGCGCCAACGCGAAGATGCCGAAGTCGTCGATCGAGTGCGTGAAGTGGCCGTCGCCCGGCACCGTCCACGACAGGTCCCGCGAGTCGAGCTCCCGGCACTCGACGACGCGCGGAAGCGAGCGAGCGGCGAGGAGGCGAGCGACTCCCCGCGCCGCCGCCGCCGCCGCCGCCGCCACTATCGCCGCCGCGCTGTCCGACCCGACACCAGCCAGCCAGCCAGCAGCGCCCCGGGAAGCCGGTCCGCGGGTCGGTCCGCGGGCAGCCGCGCCACGAGGGCCGCGCCGCGCCGCGCCGCCGATTCCCGGGCCCCCCGCGCGCCTGCACGTGCGCGCCGACGACGACGTCGGCGAGGATTGTCGAGCGTCGCGCGGCCCGTCTGCCGCACGTAGGCGCGGGCGAACTTGGAGAAGTTGTCGGGCAGGGGGGGCTGCTGCTGCTGCTGGGCCTGCGAAGCCGCCATCATCTTGCCGTAGACTGAAGAACAGGGACGGACGGGGGTGGCAAAGGCGAGAAAGAGGCCGAGAATGAAGGGAGTAGTCAGAGGAGCGGTGGTGATGGTGAACACCGAGGTGGAGGTGGAGGGGACTTGCTTGCTTGTTTTATAGACAGGGTGTTGGTCGAGGCCGCTAAGGACAAAGCTGAAAACAACCCTCGATCCAATTCCGACTTATATATCACATTACCCCAATACCGTTGGCTCGCGTGAAGTCCCACCTGTATTAGTTCAAGCCTCAGCCCCGGAGACTAGGTAAGGAGTACACAATTGGAGGTGCTCATGTTACCTACGTGTCGGTGAATAATTAATTGTGCACGAATGAATGAATGAATGCATTCTAACCGGAAGAGGCGTATCAAGGGCGGCACATCCCGTAAGCGTAGCTCGGTGCGCCGACCTCGCCGACACAGGGAGAAACCTCCTCCTCGACCGACTCTTAGGTACCCCGGGACTCCCCACTCCGGGGGCCGCGCCGTGCCGTCTCCTGGTAAGCCCGCGAACAGCTCCCGGGCGAATAGCGCATAGTTTTCCGATCATTAACGGATCTACCCATGCTTCGGTATCGGGGTTTGGGAGGAGAACTGTGCTCAAGCAGTCACATCCCATCGCAGTAAGAGCCCGAAGCCGGAGTATCCCCGGGATGGAGCTACCATGTCTCGATGAGGTTGCCAAATGCCATACCAAGAGACAAAAGGCAACTTTCCCGCCTTCCTGGCCCGCAGGTAACTCTCGGCCGTCTTAAGGATTCGCAATATAATATATTAAAAGCCGGTGACTAACACAGTCGGATCTCCTTTCAGGTAGATGCCCCAGCCGTCATCCTCGTTGGCGTGTTGCGCAAGGTACCGCGTCATCTCGAGCTACCTATCACGAGCTCGTATAAGACCTCGAGGCTGACAATAGCTGAGTCCTGTGGATATATAAGCTATCAAAGCTCTCAAAGAGGTCAAATATACGTATATGATGATGGTAGTGATGGATGGGGGGGAGAGTGGGTGTATCGGCGTGTGGCTAGCTAGCTATAGTGTGCGGGGTGATCGTGCCCGCCCCCAACACTACCATCCGTCTGAGATAGAACATGAGATAGACCCAGTGGCGGTCTCCGTGTTCGCTCAACAGAGATCTGTTATGGGTACACCGTACGAATCAGGTTCCCACGACCAGGGTTACGGTTCAAAAGAGATGAAAGATGAAGAGTTTTCGCAGTGCGAAACCTCGCTTCCACAGACCTATTCAACTAGGTTTGGGATCCCCCCCCCCCCCCGTGTTCGCAGGCATATACTCCCTTGCCTGGGCAATGATGCCGCTTCGAGGACTTGGAACAGGGCCTGTATTGTAACACGTACTCAATCTGCTGGTATGGGTACGGGTCTGTAGAATATAGCCTCGCATTTGCGACTTCGCCTCTTCTCGCACCGAACATACAAGTGTTGATGTTGATTCACTAGCAATGATTCAACGGAATTTCTCGTTGAAACGAGTAGAGCGGTGGTGTTGCAGGAGCGTATATATCTAGTCGGGTTACCTAGAATGTGGTAAGTAATCCAGCTACGTCAAAATACTATGTAACCGAACTTCTCGCGTGCTTGATAAACGTAAAGGGGGTTATACGATAGGTAAGCCAAAGCTAAGTTGGGGTTTCTGGTCTCATGTTATTACATCGTCCTAAGTGTTAACGTTGTTTTATAACTCACGTCAATTCATCGAAACAGCATATTTTAAGCCGAGAGTTTTATGGGATCCTATTAGGCTAAGTTGTCGGCCACTCTGTCTAAAATGGGCGAGTGAGCTCGGGGAAAGAGGTTGTGATAATCTTAGGCAGATATGATACTCACTATTGCTGGCGCGGCGTTACATGTAAACGAGGGGCAGGGCTTACATCGAGAGGCGGCTTGGCTTCTCGATCTATCTGTCTACCTTAATTCCAATTGGCTGTCAACGACGCGAGAAGCTGCCAGGCCGAATAGCGATTCGATGTTTCTAAATAAAGGAGCCAATTGACATTTTCCTTCTTTTGAGAGATAGACAGGCGAAGCAAAGCAGCAGCAAATGGCGAGCTTACATGTGCCGATAGAGGTGACTTCGAAAACCTGCTGTGGGGGCCGAAATCCCGAGTACCTCTCTAGTCAGCCTCAACTGTCAACTCAGCCCCCCTTCCCCCCTAGCCTAGGGACATGTAGGGCAATAGTGTCAACGTCAGCCGTCAGTATTGGATTGAAGTCATCCTTGCCATGCCACCCACTAAGTTAGTTAGTATGTGATGAACATCAGCAATATTCGTCTTCACCATCCGTAGTAGACATGCGTTTAACTGTCTAACTGCCCAGTTATTCGACGATGCCTCGACCATTCAACTTCGTAGGACATACCAGAAGCGCCGCCGGCCGGGACGCGGCTCCTCGAGGGACCTGAATGGGAATTGCTTGCAGTTTCAGCCCAATCGGTGGATGATGAGGGAGGGAGGGGGAGGTATTGGCGCTTATGATGCCTGTTGGTGATTCTCTGGGACCCTGTAGGACCCGGAATAGTGGATCAGGTTTCGCAATTCAGCCAACGACAGCGGCTTCAGGCGAGACCCTGCGGGGAGCATCCCCCTTGGCATTCGGCCCCCTCCCCTGTTGCGCCCACTACGCCTGCGACATACCAGCCACGATGGTGCGCACCGCACCCTGGCACCCCTCCATCCATCCTCATTGCTCACTCCCCATGTCTTCTTGAACTTGTCACGACTGTCATACTGACATATCCTGCCCCCTCTTTCGACCCTGGCTTGCTTCCAATTATTAGTCACACAGGACATACAACAGTACAGCCTTTTCCCCAAGCTCGAACAGCGACACCAACTCCCATCTTGCTCGAATCTGAATCTGCCGCAGCCGTCGGAGCCTTGTTCTTGCGACACCCATCTGCGGCGTCATCGAACACCCGCCGACACAGCCTCGATCGCTACAAATACGATATCTGCCAACGCCCGCCACCCGCCTGCCCGCCCCCACCTCCGCTCTCTTTCGCCCGCTTTGCCTTCCATCGCTATCCCACGACGTCAATATTGCTAGGCGGAAGAAGGAGCTGAGCTCGTTCTTTGAAATATAGAGCTCGCGTATATATCTCGCCTTTCAGCTTTAGCCTGCCTCGCTCCCGCATTCAAGCTTTCTTTCTCGCTAAGCCCGCCGTTGTCTATTGCTATCGCTCACTTCTTTGTTTGCGTTATCGGCGAGGCTCGTATTCGCAACGGTCGGACTTGAGTCGCAACCTAAACCACTCGGCCCAACCCGACACGCGCAGCCGGCATCACTACGATTCTCGAACATACATTCCGAACATACATTCCACAATGGCCGACCTACAGGGACGCAAGATCTTCAAGGTGTTCAACCAGGACTTTATCGTCGACGAACGGTACACCGTTACTAAGGAATTGGGACAGGGAGCCTACGGTATTGTCTGGTACGTGGGACGTGGGTGGTCTTCCCGTCCATCTCTAGCCTCCCATATCATCTCCCAATGCCCTTTTCCTTTGCGGTCGGATCAACCCGCTAACTATTTTCCGCTCGGAATAGCGCTGCCGTGAACAACCAGACGAACGATGGTGTCGCCATCAAAAAGGTCACGAATGTTTTCAGTAAGAAGATCTTGGCTAAGCGCGCCCTGCGCGAGATCAAGCTACTACAGCATTTCCGAGGCCACCGCAATGTAAGGCACAACCCTGCCACTACTTCGATATGCGAACAATTGCTTCATGACAAAGAAAAGCTGGGCGATTAGGAGCTAACGTCCTGCTTGAATGGCTAGATCACATGTCTCTTTGACATGGACATCCCGCGGCCTGAAAACTTCAACGAGACATACTTATACGAAGGTAAGGACAGGCGTGCCCCTGATACAACTCCTTGCGCTCACCAGACGATCGCCTAGAATTGATGGAATGCGACTTGGCCGCCATCATCCGTTCTGGCCAACCGCTTACCGATGCCCACTTCCAATCGTTCATTTACCAGATCCTATGCGGCTTGAAATATATCCACTCGGCGAATGTCCTACACCGAGATCTTAAGCCGGGTAACCTGCTCGTGAACGCCGACTGCGAGCTGAAGATTTGCGATTTCGGCCTCGCCCGTGGCTTCTCGATCGATCCCGAGGAAAACGCAGGGTATATGACTGAATATGTCGCTACCCGGTGGTACCGCGCGCCTGAGATCATGCTGAGCTTCCAAAGCTATACCAAAGCTAGTGCGTGACGGCCCCTAGACCGATCTTGAGGGTCCATATCTTTCTAACCTGTGTTCGCAGTTGACGTCTGGTCGGTGGGATGCATCCTGGCCGAGCTCCTCGGCGGGCGGCCGTTCTTCAAGGGGCGCGACTACGTCGACCAGCTGAACCAGATCCTGCACATCCTCGGGACGCCCAACGAGGAGACGCTGTCGCGGATCGGGTCGTCGCGCGCGCAGGAGTACGTGCGTAACCTGCCGTTCATGGCCAAGAAGCCGTTCCCGGCGCTCTTCCCCAACGCGAACCCGGACGCGCTCGACCTGCTCGACCGCATGCTCGCCTTCGACCCGTCGTCGCGCATCAGCGTCGAGCAGGCGCTCGAGCACCCGTACCTGCACATCTGGCACGACGCGTCGGACGAGCCCGACTGCCCCTCGACCTTCAACTTCGACTTCGAGGTGATCGAGGACGTCGGCGAGATGCGCAAGATGATCATGGAGGAGGTCTTCCGCTTCCGCCAGCTCGTGCGCACGGCGCCCGGCGGCGGCGGGTCCGCGTCGACGACGGCCCAGCAGCAGCAGCAGCAGGCCGCCCTGCAGGCCGCCCAGCAGGCTCAGCAACAGCAACACGAGGTCCCCATGCCCCCCGGCGGAAACGCCCAGTGGCGCACCGAGGACCCCCGTCCCCAGGAGTACATGGACCAGATGGGCCTCGAGGGCGAGCTGCAGGGCGGCCTCGACGCCGGGAGGAGGTAAGGAGGTACGAAGGTAGGAGAGACTGCGCCAGCTGGGTCGGGGCTTGACTTGGCTTGGCTTGGTCGGCGCAAGAGCGGAGACTAGGTTATGGGAGATGTTGGGATAGAGAGAAGGGAAACGGGATCGAAAGGGGGACCAGCAAAGGAAAGGGGCTGGGGGGAGGTGAGAAGTGTGGTGTGGTCTTGGTTACGCACTAATGTGCCCGAGTATCACCTATCTATCTGTCTTGAAGAGTATCCGTCGGGTGAGGGATTAAGGGGGAGGAGGAAATGGGTAGATGAGATGAGACGAGATGAGATGAACGAGAGACGTCTAATTAAACCAGAAGTGGTGCTCGACTCAAAGAGATCAGAGGTTCTTGAATTCAAAAACTTTTTTTTTTCTTACAGATGCGAACAGGATTGGGAATCGAGGTGTTTAACGTGCAAATAAGCAGGCAACTATCAAGAAGCAACTGAGAGGTAGGGGACGAGAAGAGGAAAGAGAGAAGAGAGGGAAGGAGAGAGAGAGAATAAAAAGGTAAAACTTGGGACCCGGGGCTTGTTTCTTTCCGTTACTTTTATAGGTGACTAAGGTAGATTAATGGATTGATGATATGAGATGGGGTGTTGGAAAAGAAAAAGACGTCGCATAGTGATGAAGATGAAGGTAAAGGGGTGCCTGCTTTTGTTTCTCACAGTATCTCGGTTTGCTTCGGGCGAGCTGTCTAAAAGGGAGGCTGTAGTAATGCCGTTTTTTGTTGTCTTCCGTGGTTTGAGAGAGAGAGAGAGAGAGAGAGAGAGAGAGAGAGTGTGTGTGTGTGTGTACCTATGTGTGTGCTTCTTTGTTTCAAATAAGCCTTCTGCGTGATAGGTAGACAGGTGTGATCATATGTAGTGTATTTAGGTATGTAGTTTTCGCCTTTCTCACAACCCTCGCTATTGCCTCTCTATATATATAAAAAACATCACGCAGTTAACCTTTTCCAATGTGTCAGACGAGAGATTGTGCTTCATTGCATACATGCTCCTTGGCTAAACTAATGCAAAACCTTTTATACCTTCTTAACCCCAGCTATCTGACGTTCATCAAGCATCTTGCGCAAGGCCTCAAGGTCCCTGCCACCAAACTTGCTTTTTGCAATTGACAGTAGCCTATTTCGACTTCTGAAGGACCTTGCGTGAATATCAGCTTCATTCGACATCAATAGGCGAACAATATCTATGTCACCCCGCAAAATTGCTATTTCCAGTGGTGTGCGGTTCATGCCACATCTAGCCTCGACATTCGCTCTTCCGTCTAGTAATACCCTGGTGGTATCTACATCCCGATTAATAACTGCGGAACGTAGTGGCGTGTGGCCATTGTTATCCCTGGCCTCAGTGTCGGCGCCCTTGCTTATCAGTACACGGATGATATCTTGTCGACCCTCCATTACTGCTATGTGCAGCAACGTGAAGCCTTCCATGGTTTTATCTTCAAGGTCGACATTGTCAAGTAAAAACTCCACGACGGATGGTACTTTTGCTGATATCAACGACCCTTGTCTCAACCCGTGTCCTGTTACGGTGGCGGTGGCACCCTTGTCAAGCAGAAGCTGGACAATGGCAGTATGCCCTTCCGCTTCGGCGTAGTTTAAGGGCGTTATGCCAACGTTGTTTTTTACATAAGCATTATGTCTTCTCCAAGACCACTCTCCTAGCCATCTTGGCACGGCGCCGTTGAGCTCATCCAGTGCACAGAGCCATTCTATGCCTAGGTCGTTTTTCCCGTCCACACTGAGGCCTTTGTCGAGAAGTAACTGCACAATGGACTCATCTCCTCTTTTTGCAGCCCAAAATAATGCCAAGCCACCAAATCCGCGGGGAGATTTAGAGTCGATGGCTCTGGCAATAAGTAACTGTACGACTGCCTTGTAGCCCTGAGTTGCTGCCCTTAATAGCTCGCTGTCTTCTCTGACCATTCGCTCGGCAAACTTTATTTCGACGGACGGCGGCTCTATCACATCTAGTAACATCTTTCTCCCAAAGTCGTCCTGTAATATGTATTCAAACGCCTGGAATATTGTATCCCCAGTTTCTTTGGAAGGACGAGTAAGGAGCCTCAAGCAATCTGGCTCTTTATTGGACGCAATTGTTTTCATGGCCTTCAAGTCAAAGCAGATATGATGTGTGTGATGTTGAAGCAACTCGGAGACTTTCGTGTGTGACGGCAGCAGTGTGATGAAGTGTGCTAAAGCTCGGTTATACATAAATTCAAGCTTGGTCGTGAATTCATGTATTGACTCATACTGAGTGTACCATGAAGTTGGTTCAGCGGTTACTTCGATATCGCATAAATATGCGATTGTGTCGCGGACCACTTCTGTGGTCTTTTTCGTGTAATCAATAGCGATCCGATTTTCCTCTTTTATTGCTCCGCATAGCCCAATGAGCGCGTATATCTTATCACGCTCCTCATGCGCTTCCGCGCCTGAGAATCTCCGTAGAAGCGAGTAAAGATCTGCCGACCGAGTTTTCCTCTTTGATGGCCCTGGCATCAGATCCAGGACAGCCTTGCAATGTGGAGGCACGTCAATCCCCATCAGGCCGGGACTGAGGGCAAATATCGCTGCTTTGACTGACTGTCGGCCATAGTATACGAGTCCGGAGCGGGCATTGGCGACTTCCTGCAGAATCCACACTCTGCGGAACCACGGTTGTCCCAGGAGATGTTTCAGTCCCTCTTTCTGTATGGACTGAAGTCCCGGGCTCTGGTCTGTTAACTTGCCTTGGATCTTATTCCAAGATACAGTCCAGCGCTTGTCTTCAGGTACCCAGTTTCTGCCTAGCGATTCTGTACCTAGTTCTATCAGAGAGGTCATTGCGATATTGGCCATGCAATGATGCGTCATATCTGCCATTCGACCAAGACAGAAAAGGACACGTTCAGCACGAGCATAGATGTCTTTCATTTGTCGAACCTGGTGCCCGCGCTCACGCACGTCATCCTGGTTGATACAAACAGCATCGACCCATAGATAACGATCTGTGTCCAGCTGACGTAAGTCGCAGAGTATGTGATACAGGTTCGCAGTGATACGCAGCTCTGCCCATTGGATATTCACGGTGTGTGTCTTCTCTGTCGGACCCCATCTGTAGGATACAGCTTCGTATGGAATAGGGTTGTCGTCTAGCATCGCGCGAAGGATTCCGCATTCGACCTCCTTCCCAATTCCTTTCCGGAGACGCAATAGCCGGAACTCGCGCTTTTCAATATCGATCGGGTCGTAGCGGTAGGTAAACATAGCCGTACGGGAAACAGCGTATATGTGGGACGGTAGGTAGCGGAGATCGAAGTTGTATCTCGCGTAACTCTTGGTATTGACGTTATAGAGGATATCGATGGATGCAAGTCACCTTTCTTATGGAATTATATTTGGAAACTTTGGCTCGGCCCTGTTCCTAGAAGACCTTATGATATCGAAATAAGACAGGGAGGCGACAGTAATATCGCAAGGCTATGAAAGCACTCTCGTGTCTATCAGTCATGTTATTAGCTTGAAGGCATAGAATTCATTGAAAACATGCTTTCAGTTAGAATGGTGCGTCGACAGACCTTTATCGTATACCTATCGCTTGCAAGCTAGGACCTCCAGCAACAAGAACGGCGGGGTAACGTTTCAGGTTACTTGATAAGTTCTCACGGGCCTGTGACACATGGGACAAGATTCTCGTGGCTTGTGGTGGCTGCAATAACTGCTTAATGATGATTATAAGGACTATTAAAGTCTATGGGGATCATATCCGTCTGCTTGTGTAAGTGTTTGGGAGCGTATGAGAGAAAGAGGGAAAAAGGCGTGCAGGTGCGGCAGATAAATAATGTAGTACTTATGCTATATGGGTCCCGATGGGGGCTTCTGTCGTATTGAAAGTCATGGGGAGTGGCTTTTGAGATCCCTCAATCCAGTGGCAAAGCTCCAATCAGAGGTAGTATTGCACTTTCAAGCACAGCCGCTGTCAGGCTCTCCTCAAGAATCACAGGTGTGAAACAGCCCAATGACATACAGATATAGTATCTGGGGAAGATTGGATCAGGAGCTCAGTGAGGGTGATGGCTCCAGTCCTAACACAAAATCCGAGCAAGTAAATGCCTTGTCAATCAGCTGTGAAGCTTTAATCTCGTATTCAATGAAGCATAGCCACATAAGGTGTCTTGTTCTCGTTGCATTTTCATATAGATCTGTACTGATATATAAGGCTGTGCTTTAGTCTGCACTACCTGCTTATGTTCTCATGCGGGGGTGTCTATCTTCACAGTACACACCCATCACACGTTGCCAAAAATGCAATCAAACGGTTTCTACAAGCTATAACAATAAAAAGGGCCAGCTTCAGGCACTAGAAACAGATATTCCCACTTAAATAATATAAAATCTAATATATTTATTTATTGCGGACTTTATTATTTTTAATTAATTTATAATAAAAATATATATTTTTATAAAAATATTAATTTTATTTTNTTTATTATTGCTGTACATTTGCATAGTCTTTAACCACCCACTTTTGTTTGTTTCAATATAAATTAAAAATTATAATAATTAATTTATTATAAAAAATAATATAAAATTTAATAATTCTAATTTAATAAATTTAAAAATAATTAATATATTTAAAAATAAAAACTTTAATATATTTTAATAAATTTATAAAAATATTAATAATATATTAAAATTTTTAAAATTAATTTAAAATTTTTTATAAAATTTTAAAATTTTAAAAAAATATATTATAAATTTTATTATTTTTAATTAATTTATAACAAAAATATATATTTTTATAAAAATATTAACTTTATTTTTATATAATTTAACTATTTAATTACTTATATATATAGCCAGCTAAATAAAGCCTTTTTAAATAATTACAACAACAGCTTTTAACTGCTTTTTAAGCTATCTGCATACAAAAGAAGGTAAAGTAATATTATCGAGCTTACCTACCTACTAATAAGCACCATACGATAGACTACCAGGGCTTATAGCAATACATACCTGCCGTGTCCCTGAAGAAACCACCAAAAGGTTGCTACATTGGTAGCATAATCATATATGATGAGCTAAACACGACATATGCACATAATTCATGGTCTCAATGCCGTACCCCCTATCGTGGCCATTGGGGGGAATATGTGCCTGTTAACCGATCACCCTCCTTAGACTGGTGGGGTCGAAGCATATTGTAGGTATACGCACGCCTACAGGTGAAAGTCTTAAATCTACTGTCGAGATGAGGGCAAAGAACTGATACATAACAACGTATCTCCAACATTCGACCTAGGTCATATCCAGATGGTTGAACCTCAAGTCGTCATAATCCTCATGAATCCTCTCTTTCTACGGTCACAAGGCAACTAGGCTGGCCATTACTATCTTGGTCTACACATTGAGTTCGTGTTCACACCGTATGCTGCAGCCTCACCTATACGCTGCATAGCCACCAGGGTAGTAGGTAGTTTTTACACAAGTTTGGAGGTGGCTTGGGGCCTGCATGCCCAACCAGCCCCCTTATCTTCTGTACCACTCTGCGCTCGGGATTGGCTAACGGATGAGCCCCCGAATCTTGATAGCTGACGACTTGGCGACGGGGAACTTCGTGCGCATGGTGGAGGGCCGGTAAACCCCAGCCGTCGAGTAAAAGACTATGTTCACTTAAGCCGTGGAGGGTATTGCCCCGCGCGAGGTTGTGATAACGATGCAGGTAGCCAGCGGCTGTGTGTCGCGAGTCGGAGCCTGATCCCTATATCCGGCTTTGCCAGAGCCGGGCACGTTGCTAGGAGCACTGAGCCTGCATTCCTAACTCCCTAAGTTAATGCGGAAAAATTTGCAGCTCGAAGGCCCTCGATGCCTTGTCTGCTCCTCTGTTGCTCGAGGGCACTTCGGCGGGATCATGACAGGAGCCGCATGACGCATAGTTACCAAGCCTGGGGTTAATAATCAGAGCTAGATCAGGTTAGGCATAACATAACAGGAGTGATGCTGGATTACGTGAGCTCTAGAAGCTTAGCCTGGGGTGCGTGGGGGTGGGCGTTATGTACCTAACATCAACCGTCTTAGATGAATAAATATTACCTCCCAGCTTAACTCCAGTTCAGGTTAATCGCAGGTATCACCTAATCTGACACAGAAGAAGCAGGACTCCACATCTTTGGGCTCGTCAACATCTTTGAATTCTATATATACAACGCTCAAGGTAAACGGGGGTATATGTCCAGCTTATACACAGAGAAAGTCAAGTAAAAAAGGAAGCCATCTATCACAGCAGCCCAAGGGAAATAATAACAAAAAAAGCCCAACCGTTTTTAGAGATCCAGATGTGCGAAAGGGACGGGAGAGAAACCCAAGAAAAGAAACATTCGTAACCGAACGCCGGCTGACGTCATCATACGGTACCCATTAGAGAAGAGATCCCATACACTCCAACTCATTGCAACCTAGTAGACCGGGACACGTAGAAGAGTGCGTCCCTAGGCTGAGTACATCCAGTACATGGTCGCGTACGGCACGCTCTGGGACTGCCCGGCCTCGGTGCAGGCGCCGGGGTTGCCGCCGGCGGTGAGGACGCGGTAGACGAGGTTGAAGCCGGTGGAGCCGCCCTTGTCGCCGAGCTTGAGCCAGTCGACAGCGCCCTCGTCGGCGAGGCCCTGGTCGGCGTCGGCGGGCGCCTTGACGCCGCTGTCCTTCCTGCCGGCGAACAGCTCGGCGGGCCGCGCCGCCGAGACGTCGAACGTCGGCGTGTTGGCCGCGTCGAAGAAGTGGTGCCCCAGGAACTGCACCGGCGCCGCGAGCCCCTCCACCGCCAGCTCCGCCGCCCCCGCGGGGAACCCGCCCGTCCCGCTGATCGGCTGCGCCGTCGTCCGCAGCACCTTGGACGGCAGCCCGGTCCAGGCCGCGTCCTCGAGCGCGCCCGTCCCGGACCCCGGGTACAGCGCCGTGATGTCCCACAGCACGGCCAGCGCGCCCGTCGCCGTCGCGTTGCCGCCCGCCGCCGTGCACGTGTAGTTCTGCACCCCGTGGCCGACGGCGATGTGCTTCAGGGTCGCGGCGCCGGGGCCGGGGAGCTCGTCTGCGTCTGCGGCGCGCCGGGGTTAGTTGGTTGTGTCCTCAGACCCGGGGGTATGGGGGGCGGCGGCTTGGAACTTACCAGTTGTGGGTAGTGTGGGGGTTACGGCCGACGAGGGCGCCGGAGTCGGGGGTGCCCTCGGCTCGCTGCTGCACTGCTTACTCACGGGAGATGCGGACGTGAGGGCCAGGGTCGATAGGAAGGCGAACAGAGTTGCGGACTGCATTTTTGCTGTCTCTTGGAATGTTGGACTTGCGTAATTCGCAGAGTGAGGTTGGCGGAGAGAAAAGGTTCTCGACAGAACCCGAAGCAGACTAGTATTATAATGCGTGCCGAATAGGATGGTGGGCTGAGCTGAAGAAGACACGAGGACCGGCGCTTGTGTAGTGAACAAGGGTAGGTAATTACGGCGGTAGCTGAAAACGCGTGTAATGTCTCGAAGTTGGCTGGAGGTCGACCGTGTGGGTGGCCGGCGGGCGCTTAGAATAGAAATGGCAATATGTAATGCGAGATGGAGCTTCCCGAGCCGAGATTTGACGATGCAAGTGCTTTAAATACCGACACCGATATGGAAGGAAGATCGGAAGTTTGATGAACCACACAAAGTAGAGAAGATAGAAGACCAAGAAAACCGAGCCCAAGAGGAGAGGGAGAAAAGAGATCTACTTATGAGAGCGATTGGTTGCTGAGTCTATCTCGAGTCCTGAGGGGGGCGTGCCTCGCGTTTATATCCACGAAGCAGCCCGAGCTTGTCATGCAGTAGTCAAGGCAGCTTTGTTGCACCTTGGTCCCTCTCGCTCTACCACCAATCTATCCATGAGACCCAGGGATTGTACATTGGTAGAGCACTATGTATGTAGGGAGACCCTGACGCCATGATCAAGTAGATCCTGACATGGGGTACGAGGCTTGATTCCATGCGAGTACTTCGTACACATGCGAGAAACGAGCGACACCTACCCGAGTCGTCCCGTATTGGGCCTGCCTGTTAAGACCGTAGTGCCATACCTGTGGGCGTGCTATGTACAGTAGGTAGAAACGGCGTGGCGTCTGGTGGCGTACTGGAGACAGGAAATGGGCTGCGGTGGAAGAATGTCGCCTACCTCCTTGGCAACGGGGTTGCCAGCCATCTGGGGCTGACCGGGGGTCGTGCTACATGGTACAGCCATAATGAATGAGCCGAAGATCCTCTTCACGAAGATGCGAGATGCACAGTGGCCCGTGGGCCGTCGGTCTCTGCATACACATAATCTGTACCTGTCAGGAGGGTCGAGATGCACGGATGCGTGAATTCATCAAGCTGCAAAGTAAAGAAAAAGGCAGCAGTAGGCAACACTATTTGTGAAGCTCGACTGCGTTTCACCCCCGGCCAGCTACCTGCTTTGGTAAGGTGGTACAGATAAACCAATATTGGCTGCAAGATGCAATCTGCTCTGTCTGGTGCCTCGTCGCCACTGTAGGCTGGTCTGGCTCTGAGTCCCCAGGCCCAGCCTGCTTGTCTAGGCCTGTCTCTGGGCTCGGAAAACGACCCGTGCCAAGGAATGCGTGACAGCTCAAGCTCACTTACCTACCTAGTCAGAGACCAGCAGCAGGAGAGGGGGAGGGGTGAGAACTCCAATACATGATGCTACGTAAGTCTGAATGTACGCAGTATGTAGGCATGCAGATGTACGGGGATGCAGGAGAATAGAAAAATTGACCTGGATACTCTCTACACGGGGTGGCATCGGCTGTACGTACTAGCAGGGTAAGGATGGCTAGGCAGATCCTCCTGTCATTGGCCCCAGGCACTTTGACGCGACTAAGGTCTGAGCTGAGGAAGTGTGGGATTTGGCAGATTACCTAACAAATGAAGCCCCATAAGGCGAGGTAGCGAACGTCCCTAGCTAATCTCTGGGGTATACCGACTGTCCGAGAATAGATCACGACGGATACCGACTCCCTATGACGCTGGTCGCTTGTCGCTTGACAGCTTTCTAGTTAGTTGGTAGGCACGTGTAGCCCACCAGCAGGGCACGAGTCTCGTAACACGGGAAGAAAGCGTGTCCTGCTCGTGTTGGCTGCCGAAGAATTTTGATTGAGCGGCGTGTTTCCGTCTGCGGCGCGGCTATTAGAAAGGCTTTCTGCAGCCGCTGCAGTTGTGATTTGTCCGATGGCCGACCATCATCTCGCAACCGCCTGTGGCGCTCCCCAATACGTGAGGAATCAGCTCTGACAGGTCCAGAATGTCGAGAGCAGGGGTGTTAGTTCATTTCGAGCGCCCTCGCTGACTGGCTGGATAGGCGAACTTCCGCTGTAGTTGTTCCACTTCCAAGACAACTCTGGCCAACAGGCAGCAGGGGGGACGCGGGAGGTTGGAAGGGAATTTCCATAGTGGAAGAAAAAACAAAAATAGAAAAGGAAAAGCCCGCAGAGTCCCAAAAGCGGATATAAACGAATTCAAGGGCATTGTATTCGCAATGTGCGCCCAGAGTCTTGACTTGACTTGATCAACAAGCTTGGAATCTTGTACAAAGTGCAAATCTGTAGACAATGAGATATCACCAAATCACTGAACACCTATCATGCGCGGCAAACTGTAGAAGTTGTTGCTTGCAACTTGTCTCTCGTGCTACTCTACACCCAACGCCTTGTTTCGGATCCGACACCCGGTTGCTGACTTGCATGTGTATCCACGACTCTGCATACAGTACTAACCAGGGTCTCAGCTCGAGAAGATGGAATCGGATCGAGTTGCATGATCCAGTCATGAACGCACTGGCCGTCGTCTTATTCCCGATCTAGCTTACTGAGAAGTGACGAGATTCCGTATTTGCCCTCAAAACATCGAAAGAGTTTCTGAAGTTGCTTCAACTTGCTGCAGTGACTACCCCTTAGGCCTAGCCAGCCAACGTCAAACTTATGTAGGGGCATCAACCCTAGTATGGAAGCCTACGTGGTAAAACCTTGGTCCTAAGAGCCCGAACAACTTCGGATTAAGGCTACCGACGGCAATTGCGGCACTCACTCACGCCTACGCCGCAGCAGCGATGGTGAAGAATTGAACCGCAAGGGAGAGCGCTTGACAGCAGACTGTCGTATTATGAACAAGTCAGACTCTTAAAGCCGAGATCTTTACTTGTGCGCGTATTTGGGAATCAGCCCTATGATCATAGCTCCGTCATCTGGATCCCAACGTTCACTTTATATGCAGGGGGTTGTAGCTGACTGCTGAAACTACCTACCTATGTATTCCACATATCTCGCGTTTACTTTTAATGCTACACCGCTGCCGACAGTTGCGCATTACCAGTATCATGTCGTTGAATGCGATCCGCCACTGATAAGTGGTTCGGACGATCACTTCAACATTGTACATGGTTAACCGGGGCTCCAGCACGTGGGACGGATGAACGCACACCAATTTGTCCGTCCCTGGATCTTCAGACTACCCAACCACGCTTACAACCTAGTCATATCTTATGTATAAGTGCAGTACCTATACCCAAGGTAGCAATAGGCACATCACTGCAGCCGAGAAGACTATTGATTCATATGCAACTAGATACCTACTTTGGGGACTCCAGGTAAGACCACGCAACCCCGAAACATACACAGTAGTTAGGAATCATCTATGCCAGACGTTGACCCAAGATCTGATGTTTGGAATCAAGATTACGGTTGGAATCACGATTGCGGCTTTAGTCATCACTAACACCTCTCCCCCTTAGCTGTGGATTGGTCAAACAGTGCCCTGTTCCTTGTACGCGAAACCTACCAGAAAGCTTAACTGCCGTAGCAGCGCAAATCATATTGCCTTTCATCTGGGGCTCTATGTACGGAAGCACGGTGACTCGTCAACTTCTCAATGCGGCGCGGAGCTTGTTGGTACGCAGTAGATATATCTTGTTTCAAATTTGTTTATGGTGTTTGATGTTCGTTTTAGCGAGCGTTTTGCACTGACACGGTGCCCTAAACTGCCTAAATAGGGCAGAGCAGGGCTGCCGACAACCCCGGTCTCTCGAATCCTTCCAACTATCTACCCCACGTGCGAAAGCTTGAACAGCACAAAGATCTGACGCTCGAGCTTGCGCCAACCTTGTGCTGATGAAACTTTCCCCGGTCCCCTCTTGTACAGACGGGGAGACCCGACACTCGGGGTCTTCCGGTGCTGTTGTCCGTAAGCGACCATGTGACCCGGCAGGTTACCGAGACTCCGGGACCGACGGCGACTTGGCAAAGGCTTCCTATCCTTGACTTCCTTTCGTCTTATGAGTGTCGCTATGTTTGATGTCCATCCAGGGATATACCACAGGGCTACAGGATACTGCACACCAGTGCTGCGTAAGGCCCATCAACGGGGCTTTGGGCAGTTTGAGCCCCTAGAATTCGGACGAACCGCTCTTACAAATCTTTCTGCCTAAGGATTCCACACGCAACCCCCGTCTTGCATTAGTAATTACCCTCACCTACTGGATTGGGAGAGGTGTAGCCTCTGAGTCTCTGAGTACCAAGAACGGGCCTTTCCTATCATTGCGGACGAACCCGCTGTTATCCGAAATCAACCCAATGTCTCCCTCTCATGCATTGGCGGCGCAATCAAGATCTATACCTATCCCCCAAGCCTTCTATCTGCGTACTGTACATGCCTAGCTAGCATAGCCTCAACGGATGCAGAAATTTTCCGTGCGCTCTCTATTGCGCACTACCGGATCCAGAATAATCACAGGCACGTCAGTATCAGGAGCATGATGGAATCCCCTCGTGGATACGTCCTGTACCCCGACTCAGGCTTTCATATTATACGACTATCTCATCGCTTCAGTTAGGCAACGACGTTATAACGAACGAGTCAGGAATCGCGACTTGGTCGAGTCTCCAACTCTAGTACGACACAGTCCCAGTACGTGTCTTCCGGTATTCAAGCCATGTAACGGCGGGACCTATCCAATTATCCCGAACTTCTCTGGTCTTGTTCGCGCTACATGCGTCAAGCCTCCGTGTCCACATCCCGTTGTGCCATTCGCATGGCGCAAGTCTACCCAATCAACGCGGTCCATCTGGCTATTCGCGCTTACGAACATAGCCAAGAATGCGGGAAATCCCAGTGGAGCTTCCTCCTCCAACACTCGCATGAGGTGGAATACCTACCTAGGTACATAGGTAGGTAGGAGGGAGGACCTAGATATGCAATGCACCCTACGCGTGCATAATATTTGCGGCACAGCAACAGCAGAGGGCTATCCGACCTGGCCTCGCACAAGCCCAGCTGGCAGTCTGCCCGTCGCTCCAAAGAGAAGGAGGGAGGTCCCCGAACCGGCCGCACGACAAGACAAAGGAAGCCGAAGGAGACCAGTTGACCGAGGGAAGCTTGTGACCTCGTACGATCCGCCGCCGCCGAAAGCCAATTACAGGGCTCACATGACGAGGGGCCGATGCAAGTGATGCGAGCGCGCAGCCAACATCGTCCTCCGGTGCGTCTATGAAGTAGGTATGTATCTAATCGAGGACGGGTTTGGTCCTCGTCGGACTTAACGTCGTCGGCTGTCCTAGATATGTAGGCATGTACAGCTCACACCGCCTGCACGTCAGAAGCCCGATCGCGGGTCCCGTGAGGAGTCTAGCACTCTCCTTACGTTGTCCGACAGGACCACGGCGAGGCGGTCTTTGTGCAATTCGTATAGCCGTAGCCGTGCCTTGTCGTCCCCCAAAAGAGCCATGCGATTGCTTCTCTCCCAGTCCTCGAAGCTCACCTGGCGAGAGGGGTCTACGGTTGTTTTATGATAGAGAGTTTTGGCGTTATTCGACTTGACGCCGTTCAGATTGTTTTGGAGTACCCCCGGTGCATCGCGGTCCTCGACAGATACGTCGGAGGTGTTCTTCTCATTGCCGTCCGCTCCACCGTACGCCCTGTCCTCGAGCGAGATGAGCTCCTCGACGCTCTCCTGGTGCTGGACGCCGTGCCACCCGCTCCACCCGCTGGAGGCGCTGTAGGTGTCGTCGGACTCGCACTCGACCTCGCTGGACTCGAGGTCCGGGTTACCACGGTAGTCGCAGTCGCTGCCGGGGTGCGTGGGCGTCAGGCTGGGGATCGCCCCGGCGCTCTCTTCTTTTCCCGGCCCCTCTTTTTCCTCCTCTTTCCCCGCCGCGACGAGCTCGCCGCCGCCCTCGAAGCCCCAGGACGCCCACCAGGCGACGAGCGCGTCGGCCTCGGCGGCCTCGTGCCGCACGATCAGGTCGTCCCGGTCGCGCGGGAAGGCCCCGAAGGCCGTGATTTCGAACGCCGACCAGTCTTGCGCGTCGAAGGTCGGGGGTACCTCTTCTGGTATCAGGCCCGGCCTGTCTAGCCGGATGGGCCCGTGCCGGATAGACGGTGCCACGAGTGTGTAGGGTGATGCGTGCAGGAAGATGTACCGCGAGTTCAGCTCGTCATCAGAAGAGTTTTCTTGTTCGATGGTGACGGTGGGTGCTTCATGGATGGTCGGTAAGAACTCGAAACGTTTACATATAGATCTGGTCGGCCTGAGCTTCTTTCCGGCAGCAGCCACGGAGCCATCGTCGTCAGAAAACTTGTTAGACTCGTCTATAGGCTTACATGACACCCTAGTTGATCTGTACTCATCTATTTGATGAGACGTCAGCACCTCGTCAGCCTCAACTCTGTTGAAGAGTTTCCCGCCGAACAATTTCGAAACGTTCTCCGATAGGGAGCGCCTTGGTTCATGTTTCTCCGTCAGTTGTCTCGCGGTGTTGACTGATGCCAGGATCGAAGTCTTGAAGATTCCTTTCTTTATCTTGGAGATAGTGTAGCCCTGGTCTTGGGAATCTGAAGGTGGTGTGGTCTCCGTTGGGGTCCATTTTTCTCGGGGTAGTGTGGTTTGCGTGCAAGACTTCCCGGGTTCCGATTCTGGACACAATCCGATTGCTTCAGTTGACGGGCAGCTTGACTTGATATTCGACAAGAGGTCTTTTGCCGTCATCATGAACGCGTACGGCTCTGTTGTCGAGACTGCGATTATCATGCCCCACAGGGTATGTCCTCGAACGACCCATGATCCGGAAGTCCCTTGGGCTGGCAGGAGACTCACGATTAGTGACGGAATGACTATACAGAGCCAACGCCTTACCTAGATTAGCTTCAGTCCTGATTTTGCGCAATGTAAACATCTCGCCGCCCACAACCAGGCATGAGGAGCTGGGAAGCAGGAGCCCGCCCAACGACTCTTGCGGTCCGCAAATGACATTGACAGGGCCTTCGCTGAGCTTATCGTTGGCCTCATACGTCGTGATGCGAATGGCCTCGTTCTTCAATGTGTCTTTGAGAGAATAAGTGTTAAAGAAAGTTGGTGAGTGCGCATTCTTGAGGCTTTCCAGCCGTAGCATGGCGTGATCCATCGAAGATGGGCCGGTGTCGAGCCGCACCCGGCCCTGGCGATGGCGATCACTAGTTGCCATCGACGTTCCAAGAAAGCTAAGCACCCCGTCGTAGCTTACGTTTCTCCAGGCCGAGACCAGGCTAGGGTCTCTGAATCCAACTCGATCTTTCGACATACTGGCATTAATAAATCGTTTGTCTAGGTTACTCGAACCTCGGCCCCTGTAATAATAATAATTATCATCATCGCTATCTTCACTGCCGAAGCTATCACCACCGTCATCGCCATTGTCAGTATATCCCATCTCACCGTTGAAGTCACCCTCATAGTCCTGTAGACTGCTGCTGATGGCCGCGTGTGCGGCAGCGACTTTATCATACCACCACCGATGATTGAGCATGCCATGAGCGGTCGAGATGCCGAACTGGGACGATGTGAGGGTTTCGGTGGCTGATAGGAGGCCTCCAATGCGGCTGAAGTAATGCGATAAGGTGTCGCCGTCTTTGACCGTGGCACAGCAAAGTAGACCGCAAGCCGACGAACTCTTGGAAGGATCCTCTACGTTAATGTAAAGGGTGATCCCCTCGGATATATAGATCCCATGCGCAAGATCCAGGACGTCGGTGTCAATCCACCCCTCGTCAGCAGCGAGTTGGGGAACGTCGCCTCGGTGGATTTCTACCGGTAGCGTAATCCACGTGATGCCCTCGATGGCGGCGCGGATATCTCGACACGCCCACTGGCTGCCACAGGTCACCCAAACCGTGGGTTCGAGGGTGACCTTCTGCGAGAGACGTGTCGAGCTGCGGCCGGACCACCGGAGCTCGAACGTGACGTCGTGCTCGCGAGTCCCGGGGTAGAAACAAGACGCCCTGCTACGCCGGCGGGCCTCACGGTCAACCCCTTTCCGATATATCTGCATCATAGTCTCACGTAGATCGGTTTTTAGGCGCTCGAGGTCGGTCGTCTCCCACTGCTCCACCGTCTCGGGCGGGAGGTTGACCTCATCCTCCGCAACGTAGACCAGACTGTCCTTGAGCCTCTTGAAGAGTCGCACTGCAGATAGTCAATAACGAAGGCGTTTGGAAATTCCCAAGCGCCTTGATTCATGTCTCGGGCGCACATGCGCTTACGCGAACTTCCAAGTAACCACCTGACTCGTTCACGCGTCGGGCCGACGGGAAAGGAGGTAGCAAGATACGGAATTTACAAAAGTGACTTACCGCGCAACCCGTTCATGTCACACGTTATGATTGGCGGTGTAGAGACATCCGACATGGATGTCGCAATGCTGTTCAAGCTGAAAAGGGACGGATCTGACCCTCTGCTTCTGGTGGCTGTCGAAGCAGGGGACCATTGGGGACCTGCCGGCGGCAAGGCATTGCTGCCGGGCGCAGAGCCATCGTTGGGCGGCCCGGCGACCGTATTCTTGGAGCCCCGTGGTGTATCTAGACGCCGTTGGAGCTTTTCTTTCCACGAGGCGCCCTGTGAAGGTGCCTGTACAGAGGTATGTGGAGACGCGGTGTCGTTGACAATTGAAGATGATCCGCTATCGCTTGTGGGATGCTGTCTGCCTCCATCTTGCCTTCCAATTGCCGCAATTCTTCGCGTGAAATGATGCATGGATTTCTACAAGCTGGCTAGTATCTACAACTCGAACAATTATATCCGAGTCGATAGAGACGGCAATCCTTTCTAGTTAAACGGAAATGGACGTCATATAACACATGCCGGTAGGATGGAGGCCGTACCAGGAGGGACCTCATAGCTACCCGGGTTTAGGTGAGGGGAAGCTACGTGAATAAAAACACGATGTATTTGGATTGCATAAGGCAGACTGGCGGTGGCGGTGCTCATGCAGCACATTGCGAGTAGGCTCGTGACAGCGAATAACGTATGCAGATTGAGCGGCTCCTCCGCATTGACAAGGGCATTATGGTTCCAGGATCTTGTCCAGATGCAGAGATACGCATGGGGTCTAGGACTTTAGGACTACCTCAGTGGTGAGGAATTTCCTTGGGGGAGAGATTGGCAATGGAACACTGCAGGTAGTCCGGCCGGTATGCATGCGCGGCAGCTTACTATGGAGCAGTGGCTTGTATAAGTATTACAAGGGCTCCCTCACCGAAAAGGATCAACCTCAGATGTTTACTAAGGAAATACTTGTGCAGTGCTCCTCCTAATTGCCCATCTGTGCCACACCCGTTTCGACTTACAAGAACAGTAAAGCTAAGATCTATATTGGCTTAGACTTACATATATACCCAGAGGTTGGAAGCCGATAACTCCGACGAGGTCCCCCTTTCAGTTATTAATCCCCCCTTAGCCATGAAATTGGATGACTTCATTCAAACCTGCCGCCACATTTGGCCAGACCTGGCCAAAGAGGAGTTCCTACACGAGAATTATTCGAGCGTGTTTAATTACTTCGCGGCAATCAAACGGAACAGTGTCGGCTCCTCGGAAACCAGTTCCCTCATTGCTCAGCTTACAAAAGCTGATGATGCGTTGACATCAGGAGCAAATGCCGTCGCCTATGCCATACAACAGCTGCCCAAGTCGTGGCATGGTTCTCATGTTACGGGATGTTTGGACGCGGCATTGCGGATGATACTGACCATGGATGTACGGTCAGCTTCGAATTTGAGAGGCGTATCGGTTTCTTCAATCCCCTCTACGGTCGTAGAATGGGGGTCTAATATGAGTCTTCATGACGCCATCGAGGTCCATTTCATGAAAAACAAGCGATTCTCAACCAGCGTGAAAACCGGCAGGATAAATCCTTCAATATCTATACCTTATCTTTGTACATATAGGGGGTTCAGAGTTTTCTGGACTTCTAATCTTGCCGAGCACCTACTTATAAACTGGAAGTCTAAGATCATCAATGTCTACGAGCACAAGATATTTCTGTGGAACCATCTTAGGAACACCAAAAACACCATCATCCCCCACTCGGTACTCGAAGAGGCCATTGACACCCTGAATCTGCTTTTCCCATTCAACGACGAGCTTACGAAGACATTCCTCAACCAGAACGGAAAGCCATTCTACGGGTTAGGGTACTTTACCAGGCCGAGGGACATGTCCCTAGACCTCGAGCACTTCAATTACTGGAGGTCTCACATCGCGGATCTCGTGGATGTTATGAACGAAGAGCCGCGGGGCTGGAGGCAGCTGGCCCTGGATAAGGACGGGAGGAACATGTTGCCCTTCGTGACGTTCTGGGTAGCAACCGCCGTGGCGATTCTCACCATCTTGAATCTCCCGTTCGCCATCGTCTCGATGCGTTATACCATAAAGCAGTACCACCTGGCCCTGGCTCAAGCCTGCTCGGGTCCGGACGCGCATAATACTCTACCTCAATACTGTAGCTAGAGACACATTACACCCCTTTTTCATTCTTCCCAGACGCACCCCGCAACGAACACGGATACCGGCGTCAGGCTACACGGTAGAGGAAGGAGCCGGTAGGAAACATGGGTAGCGTACCCAGTTACAGCATTGGCATGGGGGTTGCTGGTTTATGTGTCAATGTCTCGCCTGGGATGAATCTACTCAGGTGAATGATCTGAGCAAACACTTACTAAAGAGAAGCCAAACCCAAGCATTCAAATTAGATAATGGGCTTTCCACAGGTTAAAGAAAGTATCCGGATGACGCTCGTTTCTGGACGGCTCCGAATATGTTGGAGGGAAAGCATAACATACGCATTTAAGCTAAAAGCCGTATCATCAACTTGTCCCTATATACCAAAGTCCCCTCCCGACATAATGATGATAGATCGTCCAAACCAATAGTTATACACTATTTTTAGAGCCAAGAAGAGGTTAGATGGGTATGAGGTTAGAATAACCTCTGTCTACCCCTTGGTTCAACATTTGTTTCGAGCTCGATAGGCTACCATTGATATAGAATCAATGTCCAAGCCAAAAAGGGTTCAACCCGATTTAACATGGCGTGTGAGGATACTAAGCGATATGAATAAGGGGGAAGTCTGTAATATAATGTGTAGACCTCTAGCAGCCATTTCCCATAACCTCAGACAGTTAGCTACACCATGGAACGCCATAAAAACCAATACTCAGACACGCCTATGCCTACGCCTACTCTACGCCGACGCCGACGCCAGGCTCCTCCTCGCGGCCTCGGCGCCGGCGATGCGGCCGAAGACGGCGCACTCGAGCAGCGACGAGCCGCCGAGGCGGTTCGCGCCGTGCACGCCGCCGGTGATCTCGCCGGCGGCCCACAGGCCCGGGATGGGCTCGAGCTGTTCACCGTCCTTCTTCGACTGCCGCAGCACCCGCGCCCGCGCGTCGAACGCCGCGCCCCCCATCGTGAAGTGCACCACCGGCGTCACCGTGCCCACGTACACGTGCTCGTCGCGGTTCGCCGCGCCCGGCGGCAGCCGCCACCGCCCGAACGCCGTGCGGCCCAGCGCGTCCTTGCCGCCCTTCCCGCCTGCCGCTGCCTGGACTACGGCCGCGTACGCGTCGACCGCCGCGATGGCCCCGGGGGACAGCTCCGACACCTTCTTCTTCTGCATCAGCCCCTTGAACAGGTAGAAGCCGACGTGCGAGGCGGCGGCCTCGTACGCGCCGGGGTCCAGCAGCAGCGTGACGTTCCACTGGCGGGCGTCGCCGGCGTCGGCGCGGGGCGCGCGGCCCACGACGGCGGCCGTGACGACGTCGCGCGTCTGCAGCTCGTCCACGAACCGCTCCCCGGCGGCGCCCGACAGCAGGATGCCGCCCTCGCCGCGCAGCGCCTCGGCGGCCAGGAACTTGTGGGCCGCTTCTTCTTCTTCTTCTTCTTCCTATTCGCGGGGGCATTGTTTGGTTTCCATTATATATATCACGAGGGGAGGAGATGTACGGTATTTTTGAACTTTCATTCAATTTGATTTACCTATTTATTCAACCTTTTTGAAGCGGCCAGCTGAGGGTTGCGTGGATTGAATCGGATGCCCGTGGTGGTCGTACGATCGCCATCGTATGACGCCGCGCTGACAACGATTGATTATCAGCCAAGCCAAATTCTCGCCTCGGCTGGCCGACGCGATGAAGATGACTCGGCGGTCTTTTAAAAACACACCTTCCTACAAAAACCTTGAAAAGAACGTGAATATGGCGGATGACGGCTTCATTACCGACCGATTGGTTTGCAGGAACATCAATTTGCGCGTCGGATCTGCCGGTCGGCGGTACGCACAAGATTGGCCAGGCTTGCTTAAGTACTTAAGTATGTACTTGCTCACGTTGAGTAGGTAATGAAAAGCCAACCGCAATTTCAAACTCGTTCTCGTTTAAATATTCGCTTTTCTTTATTGCATTTCTCGTGTGCTTTCCTCTATTCATATCTACACTTCACAATCCACTGAAAAGTTAAGGAGCGAAGTTCACTAGGTACCGGGATGTTCATCGCCCCAGCGACAGTACATTACATGTCAACTATTACCCACTGTTCTGACAGCTAAATGCCGGGCCTCAGCTGCTCCGACTGCCCGACTAGGCTTCTCGGCACCTCCTACATCTTATGTAAAGGCTATGGGAACAGGAAACGTACAAGACGTCCATCTACTATGTGCGCTTGATGGAACAGAACACAAATTCGCCATTAATGAAACGCGCAGTACAAGGCGTATTGTGTGGGTGTTACAATAATCTATCTACATACCTACTACCATCGATGATCCTCAAAAAGAAATCGCGAATGCCGCCAAACTTTTACCAACGCCCCAGCTAACCTTTTCCCTTCCTGCCTAAGTATTCTACAGTTGCTCTAATCAAACCCACGAAGTCTTTTTCTTTTTAAAACGTGGTCTGCAGCTTGGGGTAGTCCTTCGCGCGGGCCTGCAGGTCCGCGAAGATGGCCGCCGAGTCGTCCCCCCGCAGGGCCCGCATGCGGTGGGTGTCCTCGTCCTCGAGCCTCTCCAGCTCCTCGAGGGGCGTCTCGCGTCCCTGTTCGCCGCCCTTCTGCGGCTCCGTCGCCTTCTGCACGCCGCCCGACTCCCCCACGAGCAGGAACTGCGTGTTGACGTAGTCGAGGTGCTTGGGCTGCGTGCCCATCCACCGGAGGGCTCGGAACTCGTCCAGGATCCTGGATGAAACAGGAACAGGGGGTTGTTAGTAACTCATCATCATGACTGGCAATTGAGAAAGCATCGGTCATGTCGGTGGCAGCAGACGGACTCACTCTTGAGGGTACTCGGGACCGTTCGGTAGGGCCGTTCCCTTGGGGGGCTCGTATGACGGGTTCCTGGTGCTGATGATGAAGCTTCCCTTCTCCCTGAGCCCGATCTCCGCCTGCACCTCGCCCAGGTCGGACGGCAGCGTGATCATGTAAGCGAGGTGGCTCTCGCGGCCCGTCGTGGTGATGGCGTAGACGCCCTCGGCCACGGGCGTGGCGGCGGGCGTGTGGCGGACGCCGGCCGTCTTGGTCGCGTAATCGGAGGCGGCGATGAACTCGTCCTTCAGGGTGCCGAACGACGCGTGCGACTTCTCGACGAACGCGATCCAGCGGTCGCGCCCGCTGCGCGGCAGCACCTTCTTGGGGATCGCGACGAGCCGGCTGTTGCCCGCGTCGGCGAGCGTCCCCGCCCCGAGCCGAGCGTCCTTGCCCAGCGGCCGCAGCACCATGTAGCTGCGCGCGATGTCGCCCACGTCCTTCGGCGCGTCGACCCCCACCCGCCCCCGGAAGAAGAAGTAGATGATGCCCTTCTCGAGGATGTTGGACGGCACGGCGCCGCCGCGCTCGCCTGGCTGCTCGGCCGATTCCGTCTTGTCGGGCTGGACGTCGGTTTTCGATGCGCCGTTTGCCTCGGCGTTTTCTTCCTTCGCGTCCTTCGCGTCGTCGTCATCAGATGACACGCTACCCTTACCGTCTCCGTATGCTTCGGTGGGGCTACAGGCAGGCATATATTAATATGCATTCGTGGCTAAGTAGGAGTAAGCAGACATGTGAATAGGGATCCCACCTTGGTATTCTCTCTTCAATGGTCGTCTGCCTCTTGTCGTCGTCCTTTTTGGCGCGCTTGGATGCTGGCGTTTGCTTCTGTTCGATCTCGTGCTTCGAGCCTGCAGCCTCGCTCTGTTTGCCATTGGAGGCGGATTGGCCCTTGGAACCGGATCGTGTAGTAGCCATGTTGACGGGTGAGTTCGAGGTGGCTAGCCGCGTAGAATACGTGCTATTACTGGGATGCGAAGGGTTGGCTTTCAATGGGATCTGTCTAATATGACGAAGAGGGAAGAAAGGGATGTTCTCATTGGGGAATTGGTCTCGTACAAGGAAGAATCAAGAGGCCAGATATCTGGGTGAAAGAGGAATTGAGAGCTGCGTGCTTGAAACCGAAGCCAGTCAACCAGTGTTGCTGTTCGTTTGGATCAGACTGATGTCATTGATGAGATCAATTAGTTAAGGTTGTTAGTGCCAGGAACGCATGGAGCTTGGGCCACTCGTGACGATAGCTCATTTCTATTTCGGGCAATCGCGTGCAGCGATGATGCTATCGATCGACAGTCCAGTCCACACTGACAGTCCACACTGATATTTCGTCCCAACCCACGCTACAGAAGTGTTGATGTGGCCATTTCTCAAGCTGTCCCTTGCGCAGAAGAGTACCTAAGGTCAGGCGGTTGCGGACTCATCGTGGCGGTTCGCGGGAGCGTCTTCCCCCGCCCGCCTGTAATGGTAGGGCCAGGAGACCCCTTTTTCTAGAGACGGGGCTGACACCAGGCCAACCAAGCGATGCGCAAACAACAAGGCTGTCCGGGCGAAGCGCTGCAAACCTAACAGCTACGAGCTTTGGACATATGTAGGGGGCTTATAACAAAGGTTCATGTCTTAGGCACTCCCCCTATCTTGCCAAGCTAACTGCCCAGGTGGCCTAACGTCCTACCCGGGCAGCCGAAGACTGGGACCTTAACAGAGCCATCGAAGAGTTGGGTCATCTACTTGTAGCGTTTCTGATGGTGGGTAATTGAAACTGAATACAAAACTCAAGCTTCTATTACTGAAGTTACCTAGAGGAAAGCTCTTGATTTTGTGGGCGGTGGTGCATGGCCGTTCTTAGTTCGTGGAGTGATTTGTCTGCTTGATTCCGATAACGAATGAGACCTTAGGTAACCTGCTGAATATCCCATATTGCCTTAGCAGTACGCTGGCTTCTTAGAAGCCCGACTATCCGCTCAAACGGATGGAAACTTGAGGCAATAATAGCCCGTCTGTGACACCCTTAGATGTTCTGGGCCGCACGCGCGCTACCTACACTGACAGAGCCAGCTAGTAATCACTTCCTTGGTAGAAATACCTGGGTAATGTTATTAAGCTCTGTCGTGCTCGGGATAGAGCATGCCTTATTTTAGTAGACTGGTAGGGGCACATCACACCTATACAGAGTCCTAGTCGCAACCACTTCATTGGGTGGTTTATGGACTTACATGTAACCGACATCAAGAGATATCTACACTTCATAGATTTATAACCAGAGATAAGTGTAATTAATACACGCGATAACCGCTCATTCGTGCTTGCTGCATTCATAATATCACCTGCACTATCGTATAACGTACCCAAGGTTCAAAGTTCAAGTCTCGTCATGCCGTCGACTTAGCACGTTTCGCCGTAATTCGAATAGAAGGTCTCGCCCTGAAGAGAGCTCCTTTCAAAGATTTCCCATTTGTTTCGTCATCGTGATGTTGATACCTAGCACTTACTTCCTAACAAATGAAGCATTGGTAGAAGTCACAGTACAAATAACACATCTCAAGGAAGTCGCCTAAATATTATATATTCTAGGCAATCCCCGTTCAATTTCTCCTGTTCCCAGTCCTCATTCTTCCTCTCTCAACTCTCCATCTTCCAATTCTTTATTTTCCAACTTTCCATCTTTACCTCTATTCTATCTACTTGTCTAACACATCCTAACACGCCTATACAGTTGCCGAACCCCCTCTGCTGCCCCCAACCTCCAAGGCGGGTTTCAACTCAACGGGGTCCTCTCGTGGAATTCAATTGATGCCCGCCCTGCCAACTTCTCTCTATCATTGCTAGCTCCTCACCACAGCTGTCAGCAACACTGGCTTTGCTCTACTGATGGACGAATTCTTCCTCGTGATACGCCGATATGTGGTACAACAGTGACTATCTACCAATGTGGGTGGCTCCCTATATTCGAAAGCGGGTCGAGTTTTTGTTTTTGTTTCTTTTGCTGCCGTCGAAGTGTGATATTTGGAGCATTGATTAGATAGGGAATAAGGACGGGGAGAGCCCTCACAAGTCGTTAGCTTAGCCAACGCCCCTAAGTCTTCATAAGGCCCGACGTACTAACCGACCGCCAACTGGTTTTGAGCTTGGATTGGGCCACGTCATGCCTTCGGGACGGCGGTGATTATATCAAAATGAGTTAGACTGGCTCTTATTTAGGTGTTGGATTTTTTTTTCTTTCTTTTTCTTCCTTTTTGTAATTAATGTGAAATAATTATTAAAACAGGGCAGCCAGTTCATAGTCACTGTTAATCATCTGGGTATGCCATTCAGTGTATCTCGTCCTCGGCGCGTTTTGCGTTTACTTTAGTTACTTGATACAAGCCATGGGCATCGCAATTGAATCATCGTCAATTGTCTCATTTAATTCAACTCTAGCTATGGAATCCCTCTTGATCAAGTCCGAAGCGTACGAGAAACACAGGTTATTGACTTGTTGTACGATTGATTCTACGAAAGTCCCGACCAAAAGCAATGCACATCCGCAAGCAGGGGTGATGGTGTGGATAAAAAGGACCATAGGTACGGTCTAGGCACCAAAAGATGAGAGTACACCATAGCGCGTAATCCACTATAATTCAGCGGCTCGTCCTCTATATTTCAGCACACTCCCGCTGTAGCTTCTGGGCACCAAACCGTAAGCCTTTTCGCGTTACGACCTTCATACCTGTTCAGTTCTTTGCGCTGGTGGCTCCCCCTTTTCTGTGAAGCTTGGTTATAAGGCCATCTTTCCACTTCATTCCAATGTTGCTTCTTGATAGGTATTGTCGCTGTCTGTTAGATATGGTCTCAACTTCTTGTAGGTATCACTACTGACTGGTATATGAAGAGAACAGTTAGGTAAGGAGACTGCTTTGCTTTGCAAATGTGCAGAGAAAAAAAGGGGCGGGGTTGGTCTTAGCTTTCCGTAGGTATCATCACCGACCGGTGTGTGAAAGGAGCAGATGGATTATGTTTTGCAAATGTGCAAATAAAGGGACAGAGTTGGTCTCAGGTACCCGTGGGCATCATCACCGACCGGTATATGAAAGAACAGATATAATACACGGTTTAAAAACTGCCCGCGATGTTGAGGTCTGCTACACATCGGTGATAACATAGGTGTTGAATGGAAATGGAAGGAAAAGGAGAAACCATAAAAAGGGGGACACGACGACTTAAATATTGCAGGTTGTCGGTTGGAAAATACACTTTTGTTGAAAAAGGTCTAATAACGACTTAACGAACTTAACTCAGTCTTAGAAATGGACCGCTGTTTTCCTATGCAACTCTATATACAGGCCATAAGAGTTGAGGCATATTAAAGGGCACCTTTTTCAGGTCCAACAACTTCTGAAAGAGGAGGTTAGGGGTGGAACGATGATGTATTCAAAAGATAGTCAGACTCAGTTGTTAAGTCAGCTGCGCTGACGTCGTCAATTGAATCTGGCTGTCTCTGACATATCTAGATTCGTCCTTTTTCAGGTTCACATGCGGTATCAACTTCCAATTACGGAGGCTTTTATGCCACGTAAGTATCATTTGATTGCAAAATACGATGCACTTGAAGCATCCGGTACACCTGCGTTCGGTACGCAGGCCGCTTGGTCGGATACCGCTAATCAAATCTACAGCTACGGGTTAGACTTAGTACCTACCTACCCCTTCCGGCCCGACACTTGCAACGATGGTCTATAACTGCTCGCTGTTAAGCTCACTAGTCTCCTCGAAGAGCACAAGCGGCGTGGACCCGCCCAATACGCGATATTGCGACGTAGCCGGGGGCACGGTGGCATTACTGCATGTGTCTTATAGCGATATCTCACGCCATTGAGCTTCACCTGAAACGCTTTGATCCTCCTGAAGTCGATTATCGCCAACCTCAATGGCGGGTTTACTTTCCACCTCAGGTAACTGCTGAGCTGCTATGGTGGGCGCTCATTGCAATTGTGTAAATGGAAGCTTCCGAATATGCTGCTCGAAAGTAGGTGAATCGCCCATTAGGTGTCCAAGTGGCCGAAGAGCCCCCAATAAAAGCTCGGCACAAAACGGGGGGAATGGGAGATCCCAAACCGACCTCTCCTCACTATCTCCGAGCACGTGGAAAGTCCCTGTGTCAATCCGATCGGAAAGGAGATCGCGCCATAAGCCTACATTAGTGGCTCGGTTGGTTTCCGAGGTGGAGTCACATCGAAGGTTGCCCGGAATGAACCCTTGAACCGGGCGAGGTGCTAGGCTGTCAAACAGTTTTATGCCCTTGCTATTTTGGGCTTCGCAGCGAACTTGCCCCCTGAACTTCCTCGTCGCTGGCTTTCCCATCTCGGATACTGGATGAAACCTCATCAAACGAAGGGTCTGTTTTTGGAAGTCCATGGCCGCTACTACATGATCTAAGCCACGATGCTGTCGGCTAGATGTGCCAGATGGGGCAACTCCCTTATTAGCCTGTTGCTATTGGACAGGAGGCCGCAGCTTATATACAGACCTGACCCGACGAACTCCGCCGGGCTTGTTCACGATGCCCACCAGCATTTATCGTTCTTTAAACCCTTAAACACAGCTTGCTGTGTAGTGTCGTTCGTGTTTTAGCCTCAGCGGCCACACACTCTTTCTAATCCGGCCGACCGAGTCACCACTCGCTCTCACACCTCGTCGTAGCAACTCGCTCCTTTTCTCTCATTCGCATCTTAGCCGGTCACTCGTTTGTAGACATACATCTACGATGAAGCCGTCGACGTTCGCTTACCTCCTCGGCCCTACGGGCATCATGGCTGGGCCCTGCGCGCCGCGCCCGAAGCCCTCGACCACGGCCGGAGTATCATATCCCGTGGACACATCCTTGGTCACGGTCCCGGCCACCGAGCCCGCGCCAACCTCCTACACCTCCACCACCTTGCCGAGCACCGCCGTCGTCCCCTCCTCGTCCGGCGGCACCGAGGTCCTCTCCTTACCCAGCGCCGCTACCACCACCACCACGTCCGCGGCGTCCGAAACCGCAGCGCCGACGACCTCAGCGACGACCTCGACGACAACCACGCCGTCCACGTCACCGTCGCCGTCCACGGACAGCATCGACCGGCTGTTCAAGGCGCGGGGGAAGCTGTACTTCGGGACGTCGGCGGACGCCGGGACGCTGTCCGAGGCGGCGCGCGCGGCCGTCGTCGTCGACGCCGACTTCGGCCAGCTGACGCCCGAGAACAGCATGAAGTGGGACGCGATCGAGCCGGCGCGGGGCGCGTTCAGCTTCGCGGGCGCGGACGCGCTGGTCGACTACGCGGAGCGGCACGGCGGCGGCGGGATGAGCGTCCGCGGCCACACCCTCGTCTGGCACGAGCAGCTGCCGGCCTACGTCGCCGCCATTACGGATAGAGACGAGCTCACGGAGGTTATTCAGAGCCATGTTAGTGGGGTTGTGGGGAGGTATAAGGGGAGGGTGCGCGCCTGGGTGAGTTTACCGCTTTTTTTTTTTTTCGCTTTACCTACCTCTATCAGCGCGAGATAAGGGGTCATAGAAAGGGGCTGACGAAGATGAAAAAACAGGACGTCGTCAACGAGGCCTTCAACGAAGACGGCACGCTGCGCGACAGCGTGTTCTCGCGGGTGCTGGGCGAGGACTTCGTGCGCGTCGCCTTCGAGGCCGCGCGCGCCGCCGACCCGGCCGCGCGGCTGTACATCAACGACTTCCACCTCGAGAGCGGCGGCGACTCGGCCAAGGTGACGACCGGCATGGCCGAGCACGTCAAGAGATGGATCGCCGCCGGCGTCCCCATCGACGGCATCGGCCTCCAGGGCCACCTCGGCGGGCCCAACCCCGGCGCCGCCGGCGTGCGCGCGGGCCTCGAGGCCCTGGCGGAGACGGGCGTTGCCGAGCTCGCGATCACCGAGCTCGACATCGTGGGCGCGCCGGCCGACGAGTACGTCGCCGTCGTGGACGCGTGTCTGGCCGTCGAGGCCTGCGTCGGGATCACCACCTGGGGCGTCAGCGATGCTGTGAGTATTCATTACCTACCTACCTAATTCTTTTGGGATTACGTGCCTAGGTAGGGGGGAGTGGTGGGTGGGTGTTATCGGATGATGCTGACTTTTGGCTGATATTAGGATTCCTGGCTCTCGGAGCAGACGCCGCTGCTTTTCGACGCGAATTACCAGCCGAAGGATGCTTATAGGGCTATTGTCAAAGCTCTCTCGTAGACCGACCAGAACGAAGGAGAGGAGTACGAGGGGAGGTAACTCGTTGCGTATCGTTGGTGCGCGAGCAGTCCCACTGACACCGTAATAGTAATCAAGTAGAATATGTAGCGGTATTTTACCGTTTGACACATGGCAGATAATAGTTGTCAGGTAATCTCAGTATTCTCAAGTTTTGACCTTACTCCCGCAACCTGTCGTGATATTTGTCGTATACCTAGGGATCGCGAAACGACATCACCCGATTGAAACGGAGGTTCATACGTAGGTATTCCAAAAGCCGTTTGGGTACATGCAAAGGATGAATGTGTTATGCAATTGCAGACCATTTACTTATGAAGCGTGTATTTTAAGGTTGGGGATCCCTGAGGCTTAACAATATCGGGCCGTGTGGCTGCAGGCAGATCATCGCCTGCTTGAGATGGGCCGTGAGGCCGTACCTCCTGCCGTACCCGCCCTACCTAATCTCAACGTCGGCGTCCCACTCCGCGATTCTTAAAAACAACCCTCGGCGCCCCAAACTGGAACACCCTCCTCCACTCTGCCGAGCACGCTTTGCGGGTATAACTACAGCGTGCTAAGGCCTTGGCGAAACCGTCCCAATGATTTTTCGACTCCGTCGATGCTTTAATCCCCTCCCCCTCGCGACCAACGGTGACCTCCTCCTCCGCCAGCCCGGCGTCCGCGCCCTCCTGCTCCTCCTCGCGCTCGTCTCGCTCTACTCGGTCTACGGCGTCTTCAACTTCTACCGCGACCCGCTGTCCATCTTCTTCTCGGAAAAGCATGGATTCGACCGAATCTACTCGGCGGTGCGGCAGGCCGAGGCCGACGACTTCATCGACGCGGTGAAGGGAAATCCCGACCTGGCCACGCGCCTGGGCAAGGCCGGCGATGCCCCCCAGATGTGCGCCGTCTTCACCACGATCGGGAGGGACATGGCGGGTAAACGACAATACATCGACAGCGCCGTGGGCTCCTTCCTGGCCAACATGTCGCGGGCCGAGCGCGAGGCCATACACCTGAAGCTGTTCTTCGCCGACGTGCCGAGCCCCGAGACGCAGCACGAGAGCTACGCGAGCCTCGCGGCCGCCGGCGTCGCCGACGACGTGTTCACGTACCCGTCCACGCTCCCAGACGACGACGCGGGAAGAGACCGCACGATGAGGACGCTGGAGGGCTGGGCGCGCGACCGCGCCGACAAGCGCGCGCTCGAGCGCAAGACCCTGCACGACTACGCGTACGCGCTCGATCGCTGTGCGCGCACCACCGACGCCCCCTACATCGCCATGCTCGAGGGCGACATCCTGCTCGCCGACGGCTGGGCCGCGCGCACGCTCCGCAACCTGCGGCGCGCCGAGGACCTGATGCGGGACCCGCGGCGCCGCGCGCCCGAGCCGGGCCGCGTCGAGCCGGGCCGCCCCAACAGCTGGCTGTACCTGCGCCTGTTCAACCAGGAGCGCAGCACGGGCTGGGCCGGCGGCACCGGGTTCCGCAGCAACAACGTGCACGTCGTCTCGGTGGCGGTGGGCGTGCCGCTGCTCGCGGCCCTGCTGCTGGCGCGCCGCCTGCTGCTCCCGCCCGGCCTGGCCCGCCACCTCGACGGCGGCGCGCTGTTCGTCGTGTGCGCCGTCGCCGTGCCGACGTGCGTGTGGCTGTTCTACGCGTCGGGCAAGGCGTCGCTGGTGGGCGCGCCGCGCGCCGGCAGCGTGCGCGAGGAGTGGTTCGGCTGCTGCAACCAGGCGCTCGTGTACAACGGGGCGCACGCGCCGGCGCTGGCGCGGTTCCTCCTCCGCAAGGCCACCGCCACCGCGCCGCGCGACCACCCGGGCCGCTGCGACATGCTGCCCAAGGAGTTCGCCTGGGACCGCGGGCTCGCGCGCCTCAGCGCCTACCCCATGGTGGCGCAGCACGCGGGCCGCGTCTCCGCCACCGGCACCACCTCCGACGAGGCCAGGCGGCTGTGGAGCATGGCCTTCGAGGGCCTGAGCCCGGCGCGGCTGGCGCGCGACCACGTCGAGGACGTCCGGGAGCTGTTCGGCGAGCAGGCGGCCTTGCAGCTCGGCACGGGGGATGGTGCTTAGGGTAATAGACTAATAGAGATTATCGGCATGATTCCGAGACGCGCGCCGTTTTCGTAACTTTAGGTTATCCAGTTGATCCTAGAAAAGAAACTTTAGACACCGTATTATATACAGTTCCGCCCATACTGCTTTGACATTGGCTGGATTAATGCTGGGTTGTGAAGAGAGCTCGTGTCTATAGAGTAACCTTTGATAGTTTTACTCCATACGGTTGTGTTACGACCATATTAGGACAACGCCACGCCGAGGTTTGTAGCAACGACCTCCTGACCATTGGTGCCGGGTATGTGTTGCCCTCTACCTTACCTAAGTATGGCCAACTCATGTATCGAACAGCTTAATCCTAGTGACCAGCAAGGGCTTCTTTTGACCATTTACTACGTATTAATATTAACAACGGTTGTCACAAATATGGGGTATTAGCAACGCGTGTTTCTCTAAGACTGGCTTAAAATACGGGGCTGTTATAGATTGAGTATGATATTACAACAAGCTGATGACTTAATAAATATATAAGGTCTATTGAAAACGCACTGGAACACTGCATTGAGGTGTCCATACTCACCCTCGTCCCAATTGAGTATACGAATGCAACGTGGGCTTTATAAAAGACTTACTGTGACTCACAACAGACGAAAATGGGTACTATAAAACAGGACTTACCTTTCAATACACCTGAACCCTGACAAATGGTCATTGCCTCGTGCTTGACATTCCTCCTTTGTACCAGTTGCGCCCGTTGACACCAGGGACGTTGCTGTTCAAATAGGAGGCGTTCCGGGGAGCAACGCTCGGCGGGGGTGTAAGTTGAGCTGAAGTCCTAGGCAGGCAGCACGGCATTCTTTCGGTCCTCCCCTGCCCAGTCGTACCCGCTGAGGTCAGCGTCGTCCGAATGGGGGCTCGCGGGGTCGTCGCCGTCGCCGTCGCCGTCATCGGCCGTCCCCGTCGTCCCCGCCAAGGAACGGGGCTTACGCCGGAAGGCCCGGTCCGAGGCGAACTTGAATTCGGGGAAGGCGCGCTGGTGGCAGCGCTTCTCCTCGCGCGCGAGGGCCGCGAACCGGTCACGCACCGCCTGCGGCTCCATGCGCCAGCCGGCGCCGCAGGTGCGCGAGATCAGACGCTGGACGGCGCAGACGGGGTCGTCCCTCTGGCAGGCGGCGACCAGCGCCTCGCGCTCCGCGGCGTTGTCGTCCAGCCACCGCCGCAGCCGGTCGCAGTACAGCCACCGGTACAGGATGTAGCAGTTGGCCGGGCGCGGCACGCGGCCCGTCGGCGCCACGCGCTCCGCCCGCCCCCGCCGCACGTGCGCCTCGATGTCGGGGACCGGCCCGTGGCCCCGCACGTCCTTGAGCAGCTCGCTGAGCGGCGCCTTCAGCGGCAGCGGGGCGGGCGGCCTCCTGGGGCCCCTCTTCTTCCTGCACAGCGGCCCGACTAGGTATCTTCGCTGTGGCGGCAGCGGCGGCAGTGGCTTGCGGGCTTCTGGCGTCCGTGGGGCCGACGCCTGAGGCGGTGGTGGCACGGCGGGGGCTTGTAGGTCGGTTGTATTCTGTCTGTTTAGGTGAGCTTGTTCGACAAATGGTGCTGGCAAAAGGCCATGGGCTGGGATTTTGGGTAAGGGGAACTGACCGGCCGGCAGTTGCATCGGAGGGTATATCGGAAATCCACCAACGGGAAGAGCAGGCCAGCTTGCTCCTCCGGCTTCCGGTCTTGGGCCGGCAAGTCGAGGTGGACACAAAACCGGTGGCAGGTCCAAGTCCATTTTGGAATTTGTGAATGTTTCTGGGTACATAGTTGTGTTGATTCCCTCTTTATTCTGCGCCTGATGCGTTGCATGAAAAAAACTCTGGTTAGTTGACAACATGGAAGCTTATATGTTTAGACCCAAGAGCTGCGGTGCAAGGAACTAAGGGCCATTGTTTCTGATCGAAGGATCAAGAAAATATCAATAGTTAAACCATATCATTGTTCTAAGAACAACGATTAGAGGATGAAAGAAATTTACATGATACTATAGTAGGCTTGGTTCATGGATCACGTTCGTACGCCCTATAGGACACTATAGAACATTCTTATACTAATAGCGTTACATATGATAGGTCCCATATGATATCGGTCTAGCCTGTATCTCCAAGTAGCAATTCGGGATTCTTGTTAGCATGGATATTGCCAGGTACAACCAACCGGGCAAAGAGATTGTTCATGTACAGTAGGCGTAAGGAGAGCAGCCCCCTGTTTAGTCCTTCATACGACAACTCTAATACTTGCCATATCAAAGTTTGATATGGTGATAGTCGCGATAGCCCGTTACCTATGCCTAACTAAGCCAGCATTGCCCGGATAAGAGCAGAGCACCTTCGCTTGAGTCTTAGGAATCAGCTCGAAAAGAGAGATTGATCATTGATGCTTGCTTTGTTGAAAGGGTTAGGCGATTGGTAGTTGGCTTAGGTGAGACCCGCTCTACACAGAACAATATCAGTCGTATTTTGGTCTGTTAAAATGTAATGGAGATAGACGAGTTCAAAATTATACCTGACTTAATGGCGACTTGTAAGGCGTTGGCCTATACAGTGTATATGGGAGACACACAGTATTCGCACAGTATTTTACCGGTGACGTCGTTTCGGGACGCCGCGTCGCGTCCGTCCTTCTGGGGAGCTCAGCACAGTACTTTCATACCTTTGTCGCAAACCGCATCACGACCACTCCTTCAGACTCGCTGGCGAGCAGCTCGCCGTAGTCGCCCAACATGTCGAGAAAGCAAGCGAAAGGCGAGTACATCGAGACCGTAAGCCACTCGCACGAGATCCCCGCCGATTGTCCCCTCTTCCTCGCTCACGTCTGTCTGCCCTGCAGGACACCGGAAACAAGGTCGCTAGGAAGGCCATTCTGATCGGCACGCAACACATCATGCTCGGCGGGAAGACGGTCATCCAGGCCGAGGCCATGATACGAGGCGACCTCGCACGGACGGCGCAGGCCCCCTCGAACTCGGGCGGCGCCCCGAGCAGCAACACCGCCGTGGCCATCGGCCGCTACTGCTTCCTCAGCAAAGGGTGCTGTCTGCGACCGCCGGGTCGCATCTACAAAGGGTCAGTCAGTCCGACACACACAGCCACTCCGCCGAGCCCGCTTCCGATTCTATAACTACCTGCCTATATACTGACGGACTCCCCCCTCCTTCTCTCGTCCAGGTCTTTCACCTACCTACCCTTGCGTCTCGGCGACCACGTCTTCGTGGGCGAGGGCACCGTCGTCCAGGCGGCCACGGTCGGCAGCCACGTGCACATCGGGCAGAACGTCGTGGTGGGCGAGTTCGCCATCCTCAAGGACTACGTCCGCGTCCTCGACGGGTCCGTCGTGCCCGCCAACATGGTCGTGCCCAGCTTCAGCATCGTGGCCGGCCAGCCCGCCCGGGTCATCGGCGAGGTGCCCGAGGGCGGGCACGAGGCGTTCGAGCTCAGGGAGCTGTACAAGACGGTCGGGAATAACCCGCATCCTCTACCGGTGTGATGGGAAGGACTTGGGGCTAGTCGCTGCGATGTGGACATGGGCGGATGGATTGAAGTCTACGAATAACGACGCCTGCGGTCCGACTTCCGTCCAGAGTTCTCTGAGACTAGACTACGTTGTCTGTCCGCTGAGCCTAATTGCATATGACTGTTGAAGCCTGGAGATTTTTAGTTAATATATGCCAACAAGTATGCATCCGTATACCCAGATGGAAGAGCTCTATCCGAAGAGTCGTTAGAATGAGACAATGACGGAACAGGACAGGACACGGAGGTATTATCACTGATACTAGGAAGTTACTTTCACGCCAGCAGGAGTAAAAGTCGTGTAGAGGCAAGACGAGGCTTGACACAAGTATTGTTCTATTTAGGCGCTAGCCAGTACTTGGGAAGGGGCCGATGACCCAAACGGAGTATTGGGTGCACTAAATGGCTGCCAAACAGGAGATCAACGGAGACGAGAGTGGTCATCAATGTAAGCTAGTTTCGTCATAAGCCTGGAGGTTTAAGGGAATATCAGCACATGCGCAACAGTATAGCCAAATGTTTGGCTACTAGAGTCAGTGGTAGCCGGAGCTTCAAACTCGACCAAAAGCTGCACTCCCTTGGTAGTACAGAAAGTGCATGGCTTCATACCAGAACCTACAACTCTTGTCGATTTAAATACAACATGACGACACAAATAAGTGAATCTATCACTATGCTAACTTAGAAAGCGACGGAAAGAACGTCAGTAGAAACCACTATGACTAGCTACCTCGCTGGTAGTCCACTTACCTTAAAACGAATCCTGCTAGATAATGGATATATCTTCATGTCGGTGTTTTTTTTTCTTTGTGAGAAAGAAAGTTGCTTGTGTCTACTATTAAAACATACTAGTGCAAAGAGGTGCCCTTTATTCGGTGGGTCATAGGCGGGTTAACGACTCACAGTCTACCTAGGTATCTCGTTTCGGTCATCGATACACCCCATAGGCATGCATATATAACCTTTCAAATTACAGCCTGATCTCCATAATTACAACTGAGACGATCGTGTCGTTTCAAACGTGATGAGTCAGTACAATACCTAAAGCTGTATGTTTAGGCAAACTTTGACACGAGGAGGACGATGAAGAGCGTCCGGCGGTCTACGCCATATCTTAATTCCCGGGGAGACTGGGCATGAACGCCTTCCCCCCTGGACCAGACCTTGACAATGACTCTGTAACTATACATGTTGCGTACATCGCCGGCCTTCCCAGGTGGCCGGCCGCTATTACGCTCAACTACATATAGAAGGAAACACTAATACTCGGTAGACTTTTCGAAAGGTGGCTGGTCACACCCCCAGGTAGTCAACTCAGAGACGCTTTAAGAAAGGAAGGCTGACATTAGGACCAAACTGGATCCAGGCCCGGGAGATCTTTGGAACGGCACCTTGGGGATGGGCCAGCCCTTCAGCACGGAGCTCGCCACGTTGTGCCAGTCATTGAGACGCCTAATCCCGACGCATACCTTCGTCGCGAAGCTCGTTGTGACAGCCCTCCATGTGCCGGCCATGCGGCCGCCGGAGGTCCTGGAGGCGTGGCCAAGGCCCTCGGAGTAGTCGCAGCTGGTGGTTTGAAGTTACGATTCAGAGTAGATGGGCTCGGGAGGATATAGACCAAAGGGGGGGCATTAGGTTCCAAAAACAGACCCCAACGTGAGACCTAAAAAAGACGTGGCGTAGCGAGGCGAAAGCCAACGGGTACTAGGGGATCTCATTTTAAGTATAGTGAAGCTGATGACATCTTGAATGCGTTGGAATTATCAAAATGAAAATCGTTCTTATTACTGCAAGGTATCTGTGCTTTTGCAAAACCCAAACTCTAGGTATATTTAACAAGGTGTCTTCCTGGTTCCTCCTATCTCGGCTACTCCCTATATGTACTCTGTAAGCCCCAAGTGACCGCTTTCCTGATCCGGTCCCAGTCCCCCCTGGGCAGGATCGCGCTCAGCCAGTAGTTGCCCTCGGCATCCTTGCCCATGATGGATGCCGAGTTGCACAGGGAGATCCCCTTGTTGAATCCCAGCATCTGGATGTACGTCGGCGTCACCGGCGCCTTCTCCCCCTTGTCGGTCTTTCGCGGCGGCTCCGCCAGGGCGGCCGAGAAGTCGGGCTCGAAGAAGTTGATCTTGGTCCAGTTGGAGAGGACCAGGGTCTTCATGGCCGGGTCGCCGAAGACGGGGGGCATGCCCGTCTCGGCGAGCGACTTGCGCGCCAGCGCCGCGTACGCCTCGGTCTGCTCGCGCGTGCCGAGCTCGATGATGGACCGGCGGATGGCGGCGGCGATGTAGCCGATGGGGCGGGCGACGATGTCGTCGCGCGTCAGGAAGGCGAAGACCGGGTGCACGGCGTTGGAGACGTACAGCTTGCCCTCGGGCAGGTGGTCGTCCTCGCGCGCCAGCAGCCGCCGCACGTCGATGGCGTTCATGATGGAGAAGACGGTGTCGTCGGAGCCGCCGCGGGCCTGGCTGCTGCTCGAGACGGCGAGGCGCGCGACCCAGGCGCAGAGCACGTCGCCCTCGCTGACGAAGGGGACCGCCGCCTCGCTGCCGGCCAGCGACGCGAGGTCGAGGTTGGCGCTCTCGCGCAGGAACCGCACGTACGCGGCCGGCAGGCAGATGACGCGGGCCTCCTCGCCGCTGCGGAAGGCGTCCCAGGCGAAGCGGATGCCGAAGTTGCGCAGCCGCCCGCGCGTCAGCAGCTGGCCCGCCAGCTTGTACTCCTCGCGCGGCCGCGCGCCGAAGCGCGCCAGCGGGTCGCCGTCGACGCCGTACAGCGGCTGGATCTCGGCGTCGCGCCCCTGCAGCGCCAGCGACCAGGCCCGCAGCAGCTCCTTCTGCCCCGTGCCGTCGAGCAGCGTGTGCGGCCACGTCAGCGACACCAGCGTCGCGTCGCGGAACGTCACCACGTGCAGCCCCAGCTGCGGCACGTCGTTGTACAGGTAGTCGCCGATCTCCCGCGGCCCGTTGTGCGGCCGCATCAGCGGGTGCAGCTTGTTCGGGTCCGCGACGATCGCCGGGTAGGTCGTCGCCCGGGGAAACTGTCTCCCTATCGGGTGATCCGCCAAGTCCGTGTCGTAGCTCACGTGCGTGAAAGACAGGCTCGGGCGCTCAGCTGAGAATTGACCGGGTATGTGGTATTCCAGCTTTCCTCTCCCCTGGGAATCAGGTCAGTATCGAAGTTGTCATATAGTTGGAGGGGTTGGAAACCTGGAACTCACGTTCATCCTGAGTCGCGCGGCGAGCTTGTGCCAGCCATCATCTCGGTTGACGAGCTTCTCTAGAGACGCTCGGAGCTTCTCAGGGCTGAGAACCGCGTCGAACTTGAACATGAAGTTCACCACCATCCGACGTAGCATGGGATGGTCATCAAAGGAGTTAAGATTGAGGACCGTGTCCGCCCCCGCCGGTGCTGCCGGCGGCGATTCATGATGTCTGGGTACAGCAACTGGGCCGGTCGTGGGAGGGGTCCAGCTGTTGCTCAAAGGTACGCTGCTCACCCGCGCAAAGCCGGACGACCTCCGTACCAGCTGTAGCTCAGACCTGAGTATCCTGCTGCGCTTGAGTACGTTCCACATGATGGATGGTAGTTATGGTGCCTCCGCCGGTATCCCAAAGAAGCCGTCTCACGACTGTATCCTAATGGACGTGTGTATATAAACCACAATAAGCTACCCAGACAGAACCTTTACATGCTCAGATACATGCTAAGACACCCATTCCTACAGCCACCTTCCTGCTAGCATCTCTAGCTAAGACACCCTACACAGTAGGTATCTGAAACAGGGCTTAGCTCGGTGAACGGGGGTGGCTTGTCAGCCACGAGGCCGCTATAGGCCGTACACTCACGCTACAGTACCTACATGCCCTTTTTGGCAATTGAATCCAATAGAATCTTAGGTACTGACCACTAGTCTAGTCTGAGGCAAATGTAAGCTTATGTCTATTCAAGTCTCGATGAGTCTTATACCGGGATGAGTAAGCTGATTATGGGTTTTGATAGTGGCATCCTGCTAGGCATCCCCATCCTACCTAGCCAGCTAATTAACCCATGGCGCGTAGCAAAGTCGCAATAGGTAGTGAATCATGATGGTCGAAATGTCTGTCTTGATCCTGTTAGCCGCCATCTTGACCCTGTTTCCCCCTCGTTAAACCAGTTGTGTTTACACAGTCGCGCTACCTTCGTATTAGTGTAGATTACGTGTAGTTGAAAGTAGCTTATCCGCTTCCGCCCCTGTTGTAGAACCGGGCACCTGTGGGTACTACGTAGAAAAAAGCCCCGATATGGGGGTATATCCACCATTGGATGGACACAGGGTTAAAATAGCGGTTGATAGGCTGACAGGGTCAAATAGGCGTTTCGTTAATGGTTGTCTACCTATCCTGGACGACTCCCTTGTGAATGGATTGCTGTGTGAATGGTGGATTAATCGATCGAACGTGGGCCCTTAGATAAGGGCCGAGGATCGCGCAGATGGCTGCGATCTGCAGCAGCGCCTTTACCGCCGCCATGGCGCCGCACGCCATTCCTTCGACCCAGGGAGAGTGGCTGTCACGTCATTATTCAGCCCTCAGTGTCAGCGGCCGGCTTATCACGTAGCGTGGGTATAATCCTTCCAAGCCCTGCATGTCACATCTGTTAGGACCGTCTCCAGCCACCCGGGTGTTGCATTACGTAGGTAGTTAAGTGAAGTTGCATCGGTGATGGAGAGCCGGTGAATGGCCGTTTTTGCATCAAACGCCGCAGACGGACACTATGTAAGCGTAAGGCTGACTGACAAGGGTTTCTGGAAGGAAACAATTTACAGGCTTGGCCAGCAAATGTAAGGTCCTTTTCTCGATTGTCTCATTCGCCTCAATGCCTTAGTTACTATGTATAGAAGGAGTAGCACCCTAAGTAGGTATAGTCTCCGCCGAAGATGAACTAATGTAGGTCTTTGGTATCGCCGAGCGTGTTGCCTGGTAGCCGGGCTGCCAGACAGGGAAACCATTTGCCAACAGGCTTTCAAGGGTTCCTGTTCTAGCGTGGGGGCCGATCCCGCCTAAATGGCCGTGTTATCGTGTCTAGACCTCGCCGATTACCTAGGGAGCGAGGATTGTCGATATGTGAGACAACCTGCATCAGGCTGCTTCGATGGGATTACGAATGGGCCTATGTACCAGCACCGTGCAAGAAAATCAACGAATCAGCTCTTTGCTGTTCTGTAGCTGGGAAAAGGTGTGTACGTAAGGGTTGCCTTGTGATGGTACGAGAGGAAGGGGCTTCACGCCGCCGCAAGAGAAGCTGTCAAAGCCGTAGGTGATAGGCCCCGAAAGTTCGCTACTTACTAGTAAAAGTTAGACTTGAGAATTTGAAGAGCTAAAGAAGCTACCATAGCTGTAATCACCTAAGGGGTATTAAAAAAAAATGAAGACTTCACTACCGCCGGACTTTGATAACCCTCCCAAGGTGGAGGGGATGCCTCAGGGATGTGCCTGGGGAGTCTTTGATAAGGATGGCAAGAAGGATCTTCTCGGCACGATCAACCTCCTCACGGCATCGGTGAAGAAAGCGGCTTTGGCGGAGGCCAAAGATGGGATATCAATCTCGCTTAAGTAAGTAAAGGATTCCCCCTGAAATGACTTGACCATGTCCCCCTATTGCGTGCTCACACGGCAAACCACCACCCAAAGGTCGCCCCTGAACGGCTTCCCGTTCCCCACCCCCGGCGCAGGAGCCCGAAGCACCGGCGCATGACGGTGGCCTCGGCCGGGCTCTGCGACGGCCGCGGCTGGGAGGACGCGCTCCACTCCACATCAACACGCAGGCGAGCAGCCAGTGGGACAGCCTGGTGCACTGGCAGCACCAGCCGTCGGGGCTCGCCTACAACGGCGTCGCCGTGGGCCGGGACGGGCTCGCGGGGCCGCGGCGGAAGGGAAGACCGGCGCGGACGCCGCGAGGTGGCTTTGGGACCGCCACTTCGCCGCCGTCGCGGGCGACTCGTGGGCCCTCGAGGCCCTCCCTGCCTCCGCTGAGGGAGGAGGGGTCCGAGGGCGGGGCGACGGGTCTGGGTAAGTGATATATATATATATATGCTTTTTATCTTTTCTTTGATACCGAAGCGCGCGCTCGCGGACCATTCAACTCCCAAGTCTTGCACCCGTGGTTGCTTTCCATGTTTGGCATGTCCGTCGGCGAGCTCTGGGACCTGAAGAGGCTTTCGGAGCATTGCAAGGAGAGCGGCCGCTATACCTACCTCTTTGCTGGTCTCGGTGCCCCTTCATATCCCGGGGCTTGTCGGGTCACCGGAAAACGCTATGGCTACTTTTTAGATAGGCGTTTAATGAGTGCAGTTTAATAAGAAGGGGTAGCTAGTTAGCACATACAGGAGTGTTCGGATTTATGTAATATATGTTCGATTTTAAGTCAATGCATTCAGGCACAAAGTGACTCGCGCATAATTATGAAACCTAGGTTCTGTCAAATAATCTCAATGAAGTTATCATATGGACCATCGATTTAAACAGCCTGGATTAATATAGATGTAGATATATTTGGAAAAGTGATAGTCTGCTATACTTTCGTGAGTATATAGAGACTTCAAATGCTGCGGTCCTTAAGGATCTCCTAGTTTTACTTTTTCCAGTAGTGCTATAACTTGGGTTCACATGAACAACCTAGGTGTTTAACTCCTTTCACCCATAACAAAGGTATCTACTTGCTAGAAATGTCCAATAAAAATCTCTCATAAGCCCTAATACTTAAAAGCCAATTTACGCAACCACACGCCGCCGGATCTTAAACGGGATCTTCCGATCCGGCCTCACGGTGCCGACGGGAATCAGCGGCATGCGCGGCGTCGTCTTGGCCGCGGCCTCCTTATCGAGCAGCTCGATGTCGAACGCCCGGAGAAGCAGCGCGACGGTGACGAGCATCTGCCGCTTGGCGAAGAAGCGTCCGGGACACATCTTGGAGCCCCCGCCGAAGGGGAAGTAGTACCCGTTGAGGCCCGTCTCGACCACCTTCGCGCGCGAGATGGCCTCGAGGTCGAACGGCTTCCTCTGCTTTTCGGGAGCACCCGTTGGCGTCTCGGATCCGGGCTTCCGCACGGGTCCCGAGGGCCCGCTCGAGCCTTCGGGAAACTGCAGGAAGCGCTCGGCCCAGAAGGTGCCGATGGGGTGTTCCGGTTGCGCACCCGCGGCGTCGGATTGTCCCTCGTTCCAGAACGCGGTGTCGCGGTGCGCGATCCAGGAGGTGGCGAACATCATGGCGTCCTTCTTGACGGCCCAGCGGCCGAGGGGGAACTTGGGCACGCGGGGGATGCGCGTGATGGTGGCGGCGACCGTCATGCGCAGCGTCTCCAGGTACGCGGACTGCAGCAGCTGGCACGAGAACAGCTTCTCCGGGTCGAAAGACAGCGAGTCCGCCTCGAAGCACGGCGCCGTCTCCGCGATGATGGCCTCCTTCAGCGCCGGGTCCTGCAGCACGAAGAACAGGAACCAGAGCGCCGCCGAGATGACGTTGCCGCTCGAACTAAACACAGAGAGTTAGAACGACGATACAAAATCTGTTGTTATATGGGGGGAGCTACTTACGCCCAGATCAGGCCCAGGTCGTACGAGGCGTTGGCGTCGTCGCTGTTGCCGAGGCTCTTGAACATCTGCTGGCGGGCGCGCATGATGCGGGCGCCGTAGACGGGCTCCCAGCCGCAGTCGACAGCAGCAGCATCGCTCCAGTCGAAGTGCTCGCGGCCGTAGCGGTGCCAGGCCTTGACGTTGTCGAGCATGCGGGCGCGGGCGCGGAAGGCGCTCGGGACCAGGAGGCGGGGCGCGCCCTGCAGCAGCAGGGGCAGGCGCTCATCGAAGTACCACAGGTCCTCGGACATGGTGGGGGCGAGGCGGAAGATGTGGTCGCCGCAGAAGGCCTCGGTGGCGGCGTGGAAAATCTCATTGCGCAGGAAAGTGTAGAGGTCCGGCAGTTCGGTCCAGCGGCCCCACCGCACCTCGGGGTGCTTGTCCGCGATCCTCCCCGTCAGCTTCTCGACGAACTTGCCGGTGATGGTCTCGAGGTCGCGCCCCGCGTAGTGCGCGTGCACGTGCTTGTGGATCTGGAAGAAGATGCGGTGGCCCGCGTCCATGCCCTCGTACCCCGGGGCCGGCTTAGTGTCGATCCCCGACTGGTCCGCGTACAGCTGCTGCAGCTCCTTGTCCGGCAGGCCCAGCGCGTCCCGGAACGCCACGATGGTCGTGTACTCGGCGTTCAGGTGACGCGAGCTCCTGAACACCGTCTGGATCGCCTCGCCGTGAGGGATCAGATAGATCTTCTTCGCCCCCATGACAATGCGGGCTGGCGTGTCCTTGAACGTGCTCCTGAATTTTTGTTAGAACATCATCGAATCCTGACTGTGGGGAAAAATTCCTTACCAGACCTTCCCCAAGAACTTCTCCGGGTTACTCCCAAAGCTGATCAGGTTGCCTAGTATCGGGACCAGGTATGGCACTTGCGGAGGCTCCGCGCCATCGCCCTTGCTACTCCTGGCCACGAAGCTCTGGAGAGCCGTCAGGGCGTAGGTGAGGCCCAGGAAAGATAGCAGAATGAACAGGCCTGTTTCAGCCGCCGCCGTGATGGTTCCATCATATATTGCTGACTTTATCAGCAGTATCCCAACGGTGTGAACAACCGCGGCCGTGATGCTAAAGTAATCCATCCTGATAAGATCATAAAAGATCTTCACAAAGTAGAACCACAGATGGGTTTCCAGGCGGCAGTAATTAAGTGTTTCTTCAGAACGTCGGTCAGTGGAGGCCGACGACGTAAAGGAGTGGAACGCAAGCAACGTCGCACGTAATTTAACCCGGGAAGCAAACAGACTTGTAAGTGAGAGGGCAATGCACCCGGGCAGTGACCGTTCCGATGAGTAAGGTTCTTTGAATAGAAGACAGTGTATGACCTTTGCATCTATACTGTGTGGTGACTTACGGCCCCCTAGATGGGTCGCCCATACATACCTAGGCACACACCGAAGGACCTGTCATTAGTCTGAATCAGCCCCTGGTGTGGCACATGCTGACGGCACATTAGGATGATAACATGTGTGAGTCAATATTGTCGGCATAGCGATGGATTTCTTGGCCAATCGAGTGCAAGGTAAGTCCAAGCTGACTGAGACAGCGTACTACCACCCGTGGACACTGGTCGTATAGGGCGGATGAACGAAGCTGCGGAGCTATGCGGTTATCTGCTAGTTCTGTCAGAGGATGTGATGTTGGTATGGGTCGTGAGTATCTAAATCGGGGAGCTGGATCCTGTTAGGTAAGCCATCCGCCAGGCATAAGCAGTCCGACTGGTATAAGCAGTCGACCGAACGACATGATAGAGAACACCAGAGAGCCTGCCATACTGTTTCACATCACACAGAATGCAACCCAGAATGGACGTTTTTTCTTCATTACCCGTGACTGGCCATAATGGCACGCAAAGCCTGTGGGCACGGTCACAAGGTATCGTCCACGAGAGCCTCACCGGCGACCACTCGATCTTTGCACAGGCTATCCCTCGACATATGATTCTGCCAGCAGCCCTAACCCTTGTAGGGGCTCTGGTTCTGGGCATCCTGCTCCGTAAACTCATCACAGCAAGATTTCACCTCCAAGACTTCGCGGGCCCCTGGTGGGCAGCCTACACCCGGCTATGGATTTGCAGGACGATCGCATCCGGGAAGTCGGCGCAGACGTTCGTCGACATCAACAAGAAGTACGGTTCGGTAGCCCGGATCGGCCCGAACAATCTCGTCACGGACGACCCGGAGTTGACACGGCGGATCCTGGGTGTCGGCTCGAAGTGGACGCGCGGGCCTTGGTTCGACTCTATCCGGATCGATCCTCGCACGCCCAACATCGTGTCTGAAAGAGATATCCGCGCCCACAACCAGCTGCGACACCGCATGTTCGCAGGCTACGCCGGCAAGGACATCCGCGGCCTCGAGGAAGCCGTCAACGAGCGTATCACCGAGTTCATCTCTCGCATCGAGGAGCGCTGGCTGTCGTCTCCTGGGTCGACGAGGCCGTTCGACATCGCGAGGCGGATCCAGTTCTTCACCATCGACACCATCACCCACCTATGCTTCGGCAGGCCCATGGGGTTCGTCAAGAACGACGCGGACCAGAACAACTTCATCGCCACCATCGAGATGCAATTGCCCATCGTGCAGCACTTCTCGGTGATCCTGTACCTGAACACGCTGTTGAAGTGGGTCTCGGCCATCCCCGGAGTGCGAAACATGGTCGTGCCGTCGTCGACGGATAAGTCGGGGATTGGCGTCATCATGGGAGTAAGTCGAAGGCTACGCCACGTCGAACCCAAAACTTGAAACAAATGACTGACCATGCATTTTAGCTGTCCCGCGAGGTCATCGACGAGCGCCTTCAAGACCCCGACCAGCAGAAGCCCGACATGCTGGGCTCGTTCATGAAGCGCGGCCTCAGCCCGGCGCAGGCCGAAATGGAGATCTCCATCTCACTGTAAGGGCACCATCGCCATCACCACTCCCCCCCCCTTTCTTCCCTGCACGTTGCTAGCCGTTTAACGAGGACCGGACGATGCTGACGTCGAGACACAGGGTCGCCGGGTCGGACACGACGGCGACGGCGCTGCGGGCGACGCTGCTGGCCATCATGTCGACGCCGACGGTGTACCAGCGGCTCGTCGCCGAGATCGCGGCGGCGTCCTCGGCGGGGGTCATCTCGTCACCGGTGCGCAACGCCGAGGCGCTCAAGCTCCCCTACCTGCAGGCGGTGATCCGGGAGGGGCTGCGGCGGTTCCCGCCGATCACGCAGCTGCGCGAGCGCGAGGCGCCCCCCGGCGGCATCGAGCTCGCCGACGGCCGGCGCATCCCCGGGGGCGTCTTCGTCGGGCTCAACGCCTGGGGCACGCAGCTGCACCCCGCCTACGGCGACGACGCCCACGTCTTCCGCCCCGAGCGCTGGCTGCCCGAGAGCTACGCGGGCGAGGCGGACGGCGGCGCCGCCCGCCTCGCCGAGATGCAGAAGGTGCACGAGCTCATCTTCGGCCACGGGCTGACGCGGTGCATGGGCATCCCGATTGCCATGATGAACCTGAATAAGATGCTCGTCGAGGTGAGTGCTTACCTGTCTACCTACATTGGAAAGATGGTCCTTTCTCTGCCTTACCTACCCTCCGTGAACTCCCGTTCTCTGCTTGCCTCTCTCTGTCTCTCTCGTCGTCGTTTCGTCGCTTACCTAACCCCGGCTATAACAGCTGTTTCGGCGATACGACATCCAGTGCATCAACACGCAGAGGCCGTGGACGAGCCTCTGCTACGGCATCTTCTTCCAGCGCGACTTCAACGTCAGGATCACGCGGAGGCAGCAGCAGCAGCAGCAGCAGCAGCAGCGGGAGAGCCAAGGGCAGTTGTGTGAATAAGCTCATTCGGATTAGACCGCTAGATTGTCTGATCGTCGCGCGGTTTTCCCATATCTGTAGCGTGGCCTGGCAGCCTGGGAAGGGTGGGGTAGGTCGGCGCTTGGACAATCTACGAGATCGCGACAGCCAAACTTCAATCAGCCAGCGCCCGGGCCACATGAGGTCTTGATCTACCTAACCTATGTACATAGGTACCCACGATGAGGTATTCTCCTACTATGTCTACTATGTATGTTGCCGTTACTCACCTACCGCATACTTTTTTTCTTCATGAGGTTATTTAGAGCTGGGTTGGACACTCATTGCCGTAGGAGTTGGAGGTTACCTGTCTGTTCACAATATAGCCACACTGTTATCCTTATCTTTCTCCGTCCATTGCCCCGTTGCTCTGCGCGAGATCCAGCCGAGGTCGTCAGTCCCGATCCCCAACCACACAGGCCATGGACCTGGTCACTGGAACATCATCCAATTTCAACCTGCACCCAATGCCTGCGCATCTACGAGGACATAGTCTTGGAAGCAGGTAATTTACGCCCCGGCTTCCTCTTTGATTGGCGTCGCTTGTGAAACATCCATTGATCTGGCGGCGCGGACTGGCACTGTTTGTTATCTTATCGATAGCCATGCTTTCTTCTTTTTTTTTAAGGGGAAATTGTGTCGTGTTCGGAACTCGCAGTGCAGCGGCTTCGTATTCGTATTCGCCCCCGCCATTGACCAATAAGCTTACACCAATTGCTTGCGAACCTTCGTCGCGTTTGTAATCTGCAATTGAGGGACGATGGAATCTGCGTAGAAATAGGCCTTGCCCATTCTCTCGGGGCTGTTGACTTCTTTTTCTTGTTTTCTGTCCTTCATCTTCTTCTCCTTCTTCCGAATCTACGTGCTTTTGATCGCCAATCTCTCCCCTCCCCCCCAATTCACCATCCAAATTCAACATCATCATGGGCAGCAGTAACGAGCTCATCACGGCCGACCATGCCAAGAGCTCGGCGTTCGACCATGCCCTGCACAAATCCTCGACCAAGGCCCAGGGCGGTCTTCGGGCCATGATGAACAAGGACAAGGAGGCGCGCAACGCGGCTATGGGCGAGTACTTCCAGCACTGGGACAACAAGAAGGCCGAAGACGAGACAGACGCCATCAGGAAATCCCGAACAGAAGACTACGCCAGCCTGACACGACAGTAAGTTAGCATCTACCTATCTATCCACTACCTGAGATGGCCATTGATGCCGGCTGCTTCCACCCTCGTTCTCAATTCCGCCTTTTAACACCATGGTAGATACTACAACCTAGCCACCGACCTGTACGAGTATGCCTGGGGCGAGTCCTTCCACTTCTGTCGGTTCGCCTATGGCGAGCCGTTCGGGCGCGCCATCGCCCGCCACGAGCACTACCTGGGCCACCGCATAGGCATCAAGCCCGAGATGAAGGTCCTCGACGTCGGCTGTGGCGTGGGAGGGCCCGCCCGCGAGATGGTCAAGTTCACCGGCTGCCACGTCACCGGCTTGAACATCAACGAGTACCAGGTCCAGCGCGCCACCAACTACGCCGCGAAAGAGGGCTTATCGCACAAGCTCGACTTCGTCCAGGGCGACTTCATGGTATGTTCCCCTTGTCGATGATGACGTATGCCAATTGCAATGCTGAGCATGATTTTCTACGCGTCCAGAACATCCCCTTCCCCGACAACTCCTTCGACGCCGTCTACGCCATCGAGGCCACGGTGCACGCACCGTCCTTGCAGGGGGTATACGGCGAGATCTTCCGGGTGCTGCAGCCGGGCGGCGTCTTCGGCGTCTACGAGTGGCTGATGACGGACCACTACGACAACGACAACATGGAGCACCGGCGCATCCGGCTCGACATCGAGCAGGGCGACGGCATCGCCAACATGGTGAAGATCGCCGAGGGGCTCGAGGCCATCCGGGCGGCCGGCTTCGACCTCGAGCTCCACCAGGACCTGGCCGCCGACGACGACGGGCCCGCCCCCTGGTACTGGCCCCTGGGCAGCGACCTGCGCCACGCCCAGACGCTCTGGGACGCCCTCACCGTCCTGCGCATGAACAAGTGGGGCAGGGTCGCCTCGCACTCCTTCATGAGCCTGCTGGAGAGCGTCCGGATCCTGCCCGCGGGCACGAGGCAGACGGCCGAGAGCCTAGGCAGGGCCGCGGACGCGCTAGTCGAGGGCGGCCAGAAGAAGCTGTTCACACCCATGTACCTCATGGTGGCGCGGAAGCCTATACTATGAGAGACCGGGACCGGGGCCGGGGAGGGGGAGGGAGGCTTTTTGCGGTGGGGATAGGGATAGGGGGATAGGGAGGGGATAAAATACCTAATCTACGGCACGGCCGCCAGCGTAATTAAAAAAAAAAAATTAATGGGATCCGGACATGGGTGGATAGAAAGAAGCCCTTGTCCGTGGCGTGCTGGCGAATTTTTACTCGCCCCCGATAGGCGCCGTGGGACGGGACGGGATGACTCAACAGACATACCATACGCATACAACTAGTTAGAAATCTAGATAATAGAGCACTACGTAGAGCTACATACGTAATACGATCAATGCCCCAATGCTTAGGCTGGTGCTAGCTGACTACCTGTTCTTAGTTCGACTGGTGTATATAGGTAGTGATATGTTGTACGTAGGTTCCCCACGGGTGCGGCCGCATGGGTGGGCGACACGAAGATACCCACGGGTAATAGGTCGTGGGTAACCCAAAACTACCAACGGTTGTTTGGTATTACCTACTATAACCCACCCGCGAGAGGGAACAAAAAGAAAAAAAAAAAAAAAAAAAAAAAAAAAAAAAAAAAAA
>JWIU01000039.1:0-48209 GCA_000966885.1 Xylaria sp. JS573 | reverse complement strand
CGAGGGCGCGGTGCGCGAGGGGCTGGTGGCGGGCGGGGCGACGCACGCGCTCGACGTGCTCGTGCTCGCCACGGGGTACGTGTCGCCCGGGGCGTCGGGGGGCGACCCGGGCCTGCGCGCGGGCGTGCGCGTCGAGGGCCGCGGCGGCGCGTCCATGGCCGATAAGTTCGGGCCCCGGGGGCCGGGGCTGACGACGCTGCACGGCTGCGCGTCCAGCGGGTTCCCCAACCTGTTCTGGCTCGGCGCCTCGCAGGCCGCGTCGTCGGCCAACGTGACGCACCAGCTCGACGTGCAGGCGAGCTACATCGCGCACGTGATCGCGGCGGCGCACCGGCGGGTCAGCGGTAGCACTAGCCGTAGTGACGGCAGCAGCGAGGGGGGCGAGGGCGGCGACGACGGCGGCTGGGCCAGGCGCAGCGGCGTCGTCGTCGAGGTCGAGCCGGAGGCCGAGGAGGCGTGGAGCCAGCGGGTGGTCCGGGGGGCGTCGCGGTTCGGCGTCTCGGTCACGTGCACGCCGAGCTACCTGAACAACGAGGGCGAGGGGCTGCGGATGGTGACGGGCCAGGGCGGCAACGGCGACGTCGCGGACCAGGAGGCCATGATGAAGAAGGCCCGGGCGGCGCCACTGACCTGCGGACTCAACGCGTACGAGGACGAGCTGGACAGCTGGCGCGCCGAGGGCAAGTTAAGGGGCTATAAGGTGGCCGCGGCTTGATCTACATATCACAAGGAAGTTGAGCAGCCAACTTCACGCAGTGGCATATTCAAGGACTGCTGTTGGGCTCATATATGATTGATATAAAGCGATGTCTTGTCTTTATTATGAAATAGATTAAAATCTTCAGTTATCTCGTTCAGCAGGTAGTATGTCTTGATACAATAACCAAGACTACCTAGATTTCTCTCCCGCGTGGGGGATGGTCTCTGTCATGTTGAACTCTACTACCTCTCCGCTGAGGCTCACAGCTTCGTGTTAGATGGTTCAATAGAGTTGAACAGCAGAGGTTCGCCGAAGTTGTCAACCCTGGATCTAGGTATCACTGTGCAGGATCATGCTCTCGCCTAGAATAATATCAGTGTCTCTAGGTACGTTATTCTTCTCCCCATGCCTTCGGACTTAGGGAGGACTTGCGTCTAGCCTGCAAGCACCGCACTACCGCGACACCCGCCTTTGCCTTCCAAATGCAGGAGACGGGGTTTAGGTCTCGTCAGCACGTACGCGTATGTCGTGAGCGTGCAGGATCTAGGTGCCTTGGGTCGTTATCTTTGAAATGGCGGAGGAACGCCAATCTGCCTATCGTCCCCGGTTGCGCGGTCTCACCTGCAGGTGTGTTTCTCCAGGAGCCGCCAAGCCAAGGATCGCTGAGCTAAGGACTAGTTGAGGCTACCACCAATGCGAACTTCGCATATATGACCTTCCAATTGTGGGATCCCTGGGCCGATCGAGATTCCTTACGGAATCAATCATAGCACTGGCATTGGTGGAAACATTGGTAGGTACGTGAGCGGCACAGGGTATTCGCAGGGCTCTTGCTGCAGCTGCCTATTAGCCCAACTAAGGCTGATGCGACGCTGCAATGCAGGGCTTTTTGTTACCTGGAATCATTCAATTAGCCCCTTTTGCTTGACTCACCAGGGGTTCTGGGCTAATTTGTCTTTTAGGAGCTGTATGAGTAAGAACTTACACTCCATCCTGGCTCCTGCTACTTGGCATTAGGGAGCATGAAAGCGGCAAAGTCTCAGCTGCTACTTCGCCGATGACAGGACGCTTGGCTTCGACGCATACAGATCCTCTTGACTATCAAGTTGCGGGATCCAGACTGCCTCCGAGTATGAGACTGACATAACTTCGGCCCCGCTCTTAAACATCGCCACAGGGGTAATGACACAAGGTCACAAAGTCGAACCTCCACTCGACAGGTAGGAGGCTATCCCCTCCCAATGTAACTTTAGGGTAGTATCTGTAGCAGATTGCAGCTAGCAATAACTTAGCACAAATCACTCCCAACTCCCTCAGACTCTTTTGTTGCACGCCACCCGTACAACAGTAGGTACCCCGTGTTCTACAGTAGGTATATACAAGATGGGAAAGGACAGTGTAGCAAACCGTATCTATCGATATACATATCAAACTACGCGTAAATACGTTTAATCTAGTGCCTGAGGATTATAGAACAGTGGGGAAAATCTCAATCAGGCACCTCTATCTAGGTATATCTAAGCCATCTCAGCACGTACCTCTGAGTATTTCTCGTAGGTATTACGATGAAAGCAGATTTCATGCTCGTATTATTACTGGTGAAGCTCTAGACTGTGTTATCGTCACCAAGGGACATATAGTTCTATAACTCTCTGTTAAAAAACATGTTTCAGAGTCGTTGTGAGACGTATGAGCTAATTGGAACTGTCCGTATCCTATTCTGCTGTGTTGAATCTGAGTACAGGTATATCTACGTATAAGAAAGATAATGAGGCCAAGCCACGAACCAGACACAAAGGAAGCAAGGTATCCCGAATACGAAGGGAAAATGATACAAGCAAAGATTACTATGTATATACCATATAGCTGTGTAATGGAAGAACTGTGGAATGCTCCGTAACTCCGGTTACTGGCTTAAAATAGCGAGTAATACCGAGCCTCGGACTTATAGATATAGTGATATTGGGGTATGATCGCCAGTAGGAGACCAAACGTGGTCGGGTTGTGCACTGTATGCAGCCTTGCTACAGATGCGGAAGTCTGACGTGGGAGGGATGTACAAGACTAGAGGAGCATGGTGTGGTTGTAAAATATGAGATTGTATTACTCTGATTCGCTTTTATAGTATTGAAACAAAATGTAAAATGTAACACTGTACTACCCAGGTCCGCCATTATAGTATTGGCATAAAAATCGCAATACGTAGTCCCCCAGCACCTCGTCCACTGATACAACCAACCCTCCACGATGGCGCTCCTGGAAAGTTTACAAGCGGATGCTGCGCATCGTGTAGTGCTATGCCTCCCGCTTTTTGGCATATTATTCCTCATATATAGATTCATACACACCTACAGCCACAAACTCCCCGCCAATGTGCCACCCGTGGTGCGTGGGAACCTCCCCCTGACCGGCGCCCTGGCGTTCTGGGGCGCGCGGTGGGATTTCTGTCGGCGCGCGAGCGAGCAGAGCGCCACGGGGAATTTCAGCTTCCACGTCGGCCGGCACGCCGTCATCGGGCTCTCGGGCGACAAGGGCCGGCAGGTGTTCTTCGAGCGGCGGGAGCTCGACCTCGTGCAGGGGTACGCCGTGATGCTGGGCGACGTGCCCAACGTGCACGAGCACGAGCAGATGTCGTCGCAGGACGGGCACACGAGCCCGCTGAATCGCCGCCTGGCGTGGTTGCTGCGCGCCGACCGCCTGCGCCAGACGCTGCCCGCCATCGTGGCGGACGTGCGGGCCGGGATCGGGGCGGTCGCGCGCGATGCGCGCGGCCGCACCGACCCTTTTGAGAGCATTTACGACCTCGTGTTCCTGTCGACCATCCGCATGGTCGGCGCCGAGGAGCTCGCCGAGGACGCCGCGCTGCGGGGCCGCTTCATGCACTACTTCGAGATGATCGACGGCAACGCGACCGCGGCCTCGATCATGTTCCCGCGGTTCCCGTGGCCGTCGGCCGTCCGGCGCTTCTACGCGGGCGCCCGCCTGTACGCCATCGTGCGCGACATCGTCGGAGGGAGGCAGCGGAACGGCGGCGGCGGCGGCAAGAAGCCCGACGACGCGGTGCAGTACTTCCTCGAGCGCGGCGACGGCATGGCCGAGATCGTGTACTTCCTCGTCGGCGCGCTCTTCGCGGGCCAGCTCAACAGCGGCACCAACGCCGCCATGGTCCTCTGCTACCTCGCCACGGAGCCCGACTGGCTAGCCAGGGTCCGCGCCGAGGTCCGCGATGCGGCCGCGAAGCACGCCAAGGACCCTAACGCTCCACTTTCTGACCAGCTAGCAGACCTGTCCCTCGAGGCGTGGGAGGCCGAGTTCCCGGTCATCCAGCTCTGCCTGCGGGAGTCGATCCGGCTCAACCTGCCGGGGCCCCTCTTCCGCAAGAACATGGGCAGCGAGGCGATCCCGACAGGGCAGGGCGACGAAGTGATCCCGCCGGGCGCGTTCCCCGTCTACCACGTGGCCGACGTGCACATGAACCCGGCAGTGTACGCGGAGCCGCACCGGTTCGACCCGGGCCGGTACCTGCCGGAGCGGGCCGAGGACCGCCAGCGGCCGCACGCGTTCCTGGGGTGGGGGTCCGGGCGGCGGCCGTGCCAGGGCCCGCGCTTCGCGAAGCTCGAGCAGAACATCATCACCGCCTTCTTCGTCGCCGCGTTCGACTTCCACCTCGAGGACGAGCGGGGCGCGGTGCTGACCGAAGTCGAGCACGGCGACGTCAACGCCGTCGCGAACCACGTGCGGACGAAGCAGTATTTCTTGAAGTTTACACCGCGGGAGTGAGTTTGTGGGGAGTGCCTAGGTTGTTGGTGGATACGTCTCGCGACCCACGGTTACTTGTAGAGGAGTTTCGCCCATAGTTACTAGTTAGTGATGATAGCTCCTTAGTAATGACGAGTGTACTACTCATAACCTGCGTCTATTTCACAGCCAGCCCCATATTACCTAAGACATTAAGTGATTGTACCCGGATAAGTGGAAGGATTCCAGGCAAGGGGCGACCATCCAGTCAATGGCAAGACCATGAATATGAATCCAGTCAAATCCCTGAATGTAAGACTCGACCCATCGTGCTTGTGAGCCCAGAATTAGGGGTTCTCGGGCAGTTTCAGGTAGCAGATCTGATTTAGCTTTGCGGATACGTATGATGGGGCCAGGAGAATGAGCCTCTATCCTTGCCAGCAGGCGTAGGGTTGAGTAGACTTACCCGAACGGAGAGTGTTTGAAAGAGGGGGTCGGACAATCACAATGTCTGTGATATTTTACGATTTGCGCGGACATCTAAAAGGGGATATCTAGTGCTCGGGAAAAAGGATATCTGGGTTGTTTGGTGATCCTAAGTAGAAGAGATCAATTAGAACTCAAAGCACATATCTTATTCCCAGAAGTACATCAGCAGAAACATTCGTCAAAGATTCCATTGGAATCTTACCATCCCCAAGTCGCCTTTACCTATTCCCTTCCAAGGCCAAGTCCTTGGATGAAGATATTCGATGCCTTGTCCGCGATTTTGAGCCCGCGGACGCCGAAGACGCTGAGCATGGGGTCAACGACGCTCATCCTGTCACGCGGCGCCAATGTGTATGTACCGATGAGATGTCAGGTCGAGTTGACGTGCTCGCGGATCCACTGCGCAAGCAACTGGTCGTCCTTGTCCGTACACTCGACGACACTGTTGTCCGATGTCACTGTCGCGGCCGCGGCCAACGCGGCCCGGGAGCAGGCCCGGAATGGGGGCAGGTCGAACACGGCGACCTCGAGCCGCTTCTTGTACATATGCACGTAGTTCTCGACGTGGAGACCCTGCGGATTTGACAGAATGCCGGCTCGAAGTCATAGGGGTCGTCGAGCCCGGGGCCCTGTGATGTACAGGTGCTGAAACAGGCTAGACTAAGTGGTCAAAAGTTGACTTAAAGAATAGGGGGAGACATCGGCGTAAACCGAACCAGGTAACTCAGGTAGGACAAAACAAAGGCAATAACATCGCGTATTTAGTTCATCCGTACGCACAGTATCTTGATCAAAAGTTTTAAATAAAAATTGGTGAACACTTGATGTTGTAAGTGGCATGATAACTGAAAGCTTCGTAGTAGTGCGCTAAACGAAAGACTAAATACAACGCAATGGCTGGACGACTAATAATGAACACGAACTGACTGAACCACTTCGGCACCCACACGAGAAGGGGTACAAGCCGAAGGTGATGAGGGTGAAGCAGTTACTGCGCCAGCGGCGGGCGCGGGTCTCCGGGAAAGCTTGCCCCCATTGTTAGCACACGCGACGATGACGACGACTTTCGAGAGAGAATCTCCTCTTACCAACCAACAGGAGATATCATCACCAGGGGCTTGTCTGGGACACCTGGGAACTCCCGGTTGCAAGCCTCCTGAAATTCGGGCCCGAATCTGGCCACCTCAGCGTCCGTTGACCTGATCTTGGCCTGGATATCCACAGATTTCCAGGCCATAAGCCCGTTTCTCTTGGCCATCAACTCCTCGGGGTCCATACGAAGAGACTTAAAGGCGTCCATCGTCTCGTTCGCCCCCAGGCTCAACTTGTAGGGGTGGGTACATCATCGATTAGTGGTCTTCGTAGTTGAGATCGACTCCGGGAACGTCAGCTATGAGTGGAACTTCAGCTCGTTTAATGACCTCCAGACTCCAGACGCCAGACCGTTCAGGACCAGCGGAGTTGCAGGGAGGTCGCACGTCGGGATCATCATCCGCCTCGCCTTGACCACCCGGTTCGCATTGTGTGATGCGGGTGGGCCCGTGGTGCGCTGGTACTCGGGCTTAAGTCTTCAGACTACGGTTTAAGTCTTCAGACTACACCAACAGCCCCCCGGTCTTCAAATACGGCCCAGTCCACCTGCGACTATAAGAGTACATGAAGGTTTGGGTACTTGCCGTCCTGGAGCCTGGGGAGGAGATATGTGTGCGCTGCTTCTTGCTGCCGTCCGGCGCAATGTACCTAATCGTTTGCATGGCCCCATTAGTCGATTCTATCTTATTGAGGTCCTCAACCTCTGGCCATCCAGCCTTACCAAGAGCTGCTAAGAAGCTGTCTATGAGTCTGACTACCGTACCGCGATGTTACATCGAGGTAATCAACCAATCGAAGTAACAGATCAAGGGCAACAGATGACCTAGAAATGATTACTTTCTCTTGCTCGGAGACGGGACAACTACCCCGCAGCATATATCTAACGTTAGGTACTCAGCTAGCCTCACTCAATCACTCATTTACACACACACACACACACACACACACACACACACTCACACACTCACACACTCACTCACTCACTCACACTTACACTCACACTCATACTCACTCACACTCACTCACACTCACTTACACTCGCACACACTCACGCTCGCACACACTCACACTCGCACACACTGAGTTCCCCCATGGACTTAGACGGTCTTTGATACATGATAGGTAGTCTTTTCAACCGAATGGGTCACGAGAAACCTGTATAGTATACCCACAGCCGTGATATGGTAGCACCCGCTCTCCCTTTCTGATTTCATCACACAAGACGATTGAGCACCCTTCGAAGGCACCGCCGCCTCAAGAGGGCTGGACAGATGATCACCTTACTGACTACTTCCCATACCTAATACGCATCCAAATATCCGTCACGAGATCCATAATTCAACGGCGAGAGACGAATGTTTGGAGGGACGGTTGACTAAATAAATATGTAGGTGATACTATGGAATGGGCGTTGACACGCAATACGAGATCCTCGTGACTCGTGACGCTTGCAACGACTACCTAACTATCGGGTCCCAAAGACTGTCAAAAATCCGTCAGGGAAATATCTCTCTCAGCGTGTGTGTGAGAGAAAGGGGCAGAGGTGAGGCCCTAGGTATGGGGGGTTCTGATGGGTGATGTAGTGCTTGATTATCTGCCGAGCCTCCTTCAAGCGTGGCCGGCTCTGTGAAACGAGAGTACCTATCGATCGGGTAAGAGATATTCTTATTGGACAGTCATTTTGGTAAACGTGTAAATGGTTACTTCAGCATTACCCAATAGGACAGAAAAAACATTGAGAAATCAACACAGTTCGCTGGTATACCCGAAGTCTAACAATAATAACTCTTGTGTCTGGCTTCACTGATCCCCTTCAGAATATCAGGCAGCCACCCCCCCATGAAGAATAGCTATGCCAGTTCTTGAGTCCTTTATATATATCCTCGCCATTTCCCGAGTAAAGTTTCGCTGCAGTCTGCATATCCAACAGGCCCTGTCCCTCCCCTTCTCTGACCCTATTCATCAACTATACACAGTAATATTGAGCATCACGGCAGTAAAGGTCTCTATGACATTATCTTCTTCTTTTCATCTAAGTTTTTAGTTACCATGCCGACTACGATCCCCTATGATCCTCAGCTCGTGCTTGCCAGCATCGTTAACAAAGAAGCGATCGACAATATCCGGCAAATCTCGGAAAAGCAAGCTCCAGTCAATTCCGCTCGCGCAACTCTTAACTCACTGTTGGCGACGAGGCGAAGCCTCGACATGACCATCACCGAACTCGTCAACCTTGGCATCCCGACGGACAAAGTCAAATCGAAATTAGACGAGTTCAACAAGCAAATTGTGACAGCGGCAGATAAATATGCCGACGAGGTTGCGGCCGCCGAAGAAGCAATCCAACCCCTCCGCGCCAAAATCCAAGGTCTCCATGTGGAGATGGAGACTCCGGTGGACTACGTCAAAACACAGATCAAGTCGATGCCACTGGCCTCCGACTCTATGAACATGGAAGCTCAGTATTTCTCTCAGGACATCAACGCGCAGGGGGCGGAATCGTTAGCAGAGAACGTATCAGAATATGTGTCTGCGTCCATGAGCTGGTTGGGAGCAGATGTATCGACGCAGATGAGTCTTGCCGCTAAAAAGCAGGTCAGCGACCAAACCAGCAAGCATAGCATTTCTGGCACGCTGGTGGTGACGGTTTCCTGCACGCACAAAAATGCCTCGGTCCTCGCGCCATTCGTGCTCAACGTTGACAAGGCTATCAAGGTCTGGAACGATCTCTTCAAGGATGACAAGATAGTCCCCACGAGCACTAGTTACATGTTGAATATGGCCAACCAGGATGATCCGGACGGCCCCGAAGCTCACAAATTCGCCATCATCTCCGGGATGACGTTTGGGTCCAGCTTTGTAGGCATGGTTTATGTCTTGAATACCACCGACACGTCTGTTAGCGAGAGGATGGCCAGCGTGGTGTCATCGCTGCAGGCGCAGATGGATGGGGGCGCCTGGTTCGCCAAGGCCAAGGGCGGGTTTGGCGTGGAAGGCTCCATCGCCGAGAGCGTCAAGAACCTCCTCAGCTCGCAGAATATCAGCTCGCACGTCACGATGGTCTGCATGGGCACGATCCCCTCCATTGTGTCCAACGAGGTGAAGATGGGCGTCGAGAAGTTTGCGGAGTTCGATCCCAAGTCGGGCCTCGAGGAGCTCGCCGCGATCCAGAACGCGACGGTGGCCAGCCAGGACGCCGTCGGGCAGGCAGCGGACGCGGCGCGGACGGGCGCCCAGATGATATCCCTGAAGTCGGGAGACATCAAGGCCGCCCTGTCGGCGCTCGGAGAGATCGACGACGGCTACAATAAGATAATCGACATCAACTCCATGATGACCGCGCTCGAAGACTACGTCAAGAAGGCGGCTGACGGCCAGTCCGGGGTCCCCCTCAACTTCTACCTGAAAGACATCACGAAGAGCATGCTGGCTGAAATGTGGCTTGCCAAGTACTACCCAGGCAAGTATCTAGCCATCAGCTACGACGACTCCGAGCCTGGGAAGAAGTCAGACCCGTCCCCTGAGAAGACGCCGGACCCTTCTCCCGATAAGCCGGAACATTCCTTAGAGAAGACGACAGACGCTTCCTCCGAGAAAAAGTCGGACACCGTCCTTTAGGAGGCCAAACCTGAGCCAGAGACGGTTTGAATCTCCCTGCCGCAGGTTAGATTTGTGCAGCCACCGCCTGAACCTACTTAACCACCAGCTGAGTCTGCGCAACCTCCAGTTCAGTCCACGCGTAACCGCCAGATGAGTCCATGCAACCGGGATCAAGTGCCCAGTGAGACGAATGAACGCGTGAATTTCTGTGAACGGATGGGGGGTTCTGTACCAAGAGAGGACCCCGCAACGGGTAGGGGCCAACCTGACGAAAGGAGTGTTGATGGAAGTGAAGGATCTAGGGACGTACAGGAAAGGATTGGCACAATGTCAGCAATTCAGGATTGCAACTGGGTATTGGCTATCTTCAGGGTAAATTTCCGAATTTGACTGGCATGATCCCACCTTGCTATGTCTCCGTGAAAGTGGTTACTGCTGCAACCATGCGTGCAATGATCCGTTATTCCACAACGGGATATAAAAGAATGAGCGCCGTGAAATCGACCTAGTTACGTGGAAGCCATGGTACAAAGCCCAATTGACATACCCTATCTCCAGGGGTGTAGGTGACCTGTGGCTGGAGTAACTTGGCTCTCCGATACCACTGGTATCGTCGCGCTCGGGGCCGTAAGAACTCCGGGCCTTCGATATTCCAGCCTACGACGAGGCCGGCGAAGCTTCCCTGGGGGACATTGATAGCGGACTGGCCAACAAGAATGCCCATTACCTGAAGTTGTATTCAAGCTTCTGCGGCCGTGGTCGGCAGTGTGACCACCCATGAGTCCCCATGCAGCCTGGCCCAGACTCTTTCGTCATGTTCTCGTCGGCAATGGGCGCGCCAAAGTGCAGCAGAGTGAAGTAATTGCCTCGCTGTTAGCGAGACAAGCTGGTGCTGTCTTGGAGATGCACTGAGAACCCGATAAAAAGACATCATTGCCTTGTCGGCCCAAATACGGGCGGTCCTCAGTGGCAGCAAAGCGCCGGCCTGCCGCCCTAAACACCACCGGGACCCGAATCGACTTGCAACAGCCGATGCAGCCGTACGGCGTAGATTTTCTGTCGGACATTAGCGTACGCAACTAGGTGCATCGGGTCTTCGGTAAGGAGATGTCCGTTTCCGAGATCCTGGGGGCAAGGGTCTCATTCGCGGACGTGGTCGTTTCGGGCCTCTCCGAACATCAAAGCGATGTGGTTGGTGCGCCCCGATCTGATCGACTGGTATGAAGTGTTGCGATAAGTCTGTCACTTGACAGTATATTACTTGCTTGATCTTCCACTTCAACTGTACTCTTTTCCTAGACCACATTCCGCTCAATTCGCCTACCTTTACCTACCTTGCTCCCCAAGAGGCTGACGCTGGACACGGCAGCAGCTGTGATGGCGGCGCACGAACAACTGTGATACATGCCCCCCGGCCCACCCCCCCCCATTTTCCTCCTTCATATTCCTTTCCTTGGTTTTCGTATGTAGAAGAGTTTATCAATCGATGGGTTTCAAAGAGCGACCGGACTTAATCTCTCCTTCTTTTGCCTATTTCAAAGCAATACGGGGGAGCGGATAGTAATGTCGACATGGCCATTCCAAATGATCAACTAAGTGCATCAACTGTGTGCGCGGAAGATGCCAATTTTCGAAAGACAAGCTGGCTAACATTATAACGATTCTCGCTTGCAGCTTCAACAAACTAGACCCCGCACTCACCACAACAAAAAAACTCTGGCCGCGAATCTATAGCCTAGTGCGTACTATATCGGTTAGCATCTTGGTTAGCTCTAGCCTTGAACGCCATAATGGCGACGAATGGGCATCGTCACATATATCTCGGCACGCTACGAGCGAAGCAGAACGGTAGTCTTCACCGCTAGGCTGGGGGGAATGTGGGTAATTGACTAGGTGGCACCTCCGCTTTGTGGGATTAGAGAGGGATATCCGAGACGAGATGGTGCATACTTATATATGTACATAGGTGGTAGGTGTTCACGTCAATGCTCTGTACACGTAGCCAAGATGGCAAACACGTTAGACAGGGCGAAACAAGACCGTTTTCGTGCTACATACATAGTACCCGATTTCAGGCGTAGCAAACCATGGCTGCTGCCACGGATGGAGAAGGCCGCAAAGTAAGAGGCGCGCCGACCTTGGCTAATAATAGTTGTCAGTCAATCCGGACGGTCGCCCCGATCTCCTCCCACGGTTCCCAAGCCCGTTTCTAATTGGTGGGCCGTCACGTTTCGATCTAGGTATGCGACGCATTACTACACAGAGTTGCATTGCAACGGGGGACAGAGATATGCAGTACGTACTCTAGCAGTCTAGCAGTCCAGATGAGATCTCATGTGGCAGAAACGAGGCCGTGGTGGCTGAGCGGAGTTCGTCCAAGGTACGGACGTAATGCAGGTGGACCAGGGGGACCTGTAATACCTACATAGTACATAGCTACCTCTGCGTACATAGCAATCTGCTGTAAGGTCGTACTACGTAGTATTGCAGCCAACCAACCAAACCCCCTGCGACAATCGCTTGGCCCTCTTTCGAGTAGAATTTGCAATGTTGTTTGCGCAACCGCAGAGGCCAGACAGACGCTGATGATAATATCCACTACACGAGATGGCATTATTGGCCAGTCCCCGGTCACGTTATGGAAGCCGAGTACGTAGTAGCTGCGACGAACGGGGCAGTCCTGGCAGGACGGACGTAGTCATTTCTTCCACGGGGAGCTAGTCAGGATAGCTCACGCCAAGAAAGGCACCGTGCCCACTCTGAATCAGCCTGGACCCCTGGACAAAACCCGCTTCACAGGCCAGCAAGCCCCGGCAAGCCCTAGGATCCCTGCCCTATCTCCCTAGGAGACCCCTAGGACCCCTATCATGGACCCTGAAGATGTTGAGATTTTTTTCCTCAACGAAGCTGGGAGAGGATGGGCTTGGGTCTCGACCCCGGCGCGAGAGCCTCAGTGGGGCCCTGTGAAAATCAAACACCCCCTTTCATCGAGCTTCTAGCGTATTTCCGTAGAAGGAGTAGGTAATAAAACCCGTTATAAGCTGTACCATGGAAGAAAAAAACGGCAGAGAAAAAAAAAATCCCATTCAAAAGGCGACGCGAGCCTGGGTGCCCTTTCCTCTCTTTCCCTCTCTTTTAGACTTTTTAGACCTCGGATATCCGAAAAGTAGCGCGAGTTTCACTAGAAGTAGCGGATTGGCAAAGGTGGAATTCGCCAGGCCCGAGAACTCGCTGTTTTCCCTCGCACGTCTTTTCAACCATCCGGGGTACATCATCCACGATGATTACCACGATAACCAAGGCCGAGGCGCCGGCCGTGAGGTCTCGCACAGTTGAACTGGTAAGTGGAAAAGAAAAAGAAGAAGAGCAAGGAAAATGAAAGGAAAAGAAGAGGAACTGTTTACCCGTACCGGAGAAAATTGGCACTGATGACCTGGGGCCTGTAGAAGCTGGAGACGAAGCAACAACAACAGCAGCAATCGGAGCTGCCCGACATCAACACGATCCGCAAGGCCATCCCGGCGCACTGCTTCGTGCCGTCGACGGCGCGGTCGCTGGCGTACGTGGCGCGGGACCTGGCCATGGCCGGCGCGCTGGCGTGGGCGGCGATAGCGTACATCCCGGGCGTGGCGAGCCCGGCGGGCCGCTGGGCGCTGTGGGCGGCGTACGGGTTCGCGCAGGGGCTCGTGGGCGTGGGCATCTGGATCCTGGCGCACGAGTGCGGGCACGGGGCCTTCAGCGCGCACCGGCGGCTCAACGACGCCGTCGGCTGGGCGCTGCACTCGGCCCTCGGCGTGCCGTACTTCTCGTGGAAGTTCTCGCACGCGCGCCACCACCGCTTCACCGGCCACATGGACAAGGACATGGCCTTCGTGCCGCGCCGCACGCCCTCGTGGTTCGCGCACGAGCTCGGCCGCCGCCTCAGCAGCCTCGTCGACGCCGACGTCCTCGAGGACGCCCCCCTCGTCACCCTCCTCCGCCTGCTCGGCCAGCAGCTCGGCGGCTGGCAGGTCTACATGCTCTTCAACTCGACCGCCGGCGAGGGCAGCCTGCAGCGCGAGACCCCCTGGTGGCGCCGCTCCCACTTCGACCCCTTCAGCGGCGTCTTCCGCCCGAGCGAGGCGCTGTACATCCTGATCTCCGACATCGGCCTCGCCCTCGTCGGCGCCGCCCTCTACTACGGCGCGCAGGCCCTCGACTGGCAGACCGTGTTCCTGCTGTACGGCGTCCCGTACCTGTGGATCAACCACTGGCTGGGTAGGTGAAAGGACTGAAAAGGCGAGACCCGTGGTTCAGTCGTGGCTAACATGAAGTTATAGTGGCCATTACGTACCTGCACCACACGCATGAGGACGTCGAGCACTACGAGGGCCATAAGTGGAGCTTCGTCGCGGGCGCCCTGGCGACCGTCGACCGGGACTTCGGGTTCATCGGCCGCCACGTGTTCCACGGCATCATCGACACGCACGTGGTGCACCACCTCTTCTCGTGAGTACTATGATCACCACCAAAGTCGATATAACTGTGTTTGGGGACATCCCATGCTAACTGCACCGCTCTAGGCGCATCCCCTTCTACCACGCGGAGGAGGCGACGAACGCGATCAAGCCGCTCCTGGGCGAGCTCTACCACAGCGACGAGCGCTCGTTCATGGGCCAGCTGTGGGACACGACGCGCTCCTGCCAGTACGTCGAGGAGGACCCCAAGAACCCCGGCGTCTTAAAATGGGCCAAATAGAGAGAATCTCGATGCGAGGCCCACCCGCGGCGGGGGGCTCTTCGTCGTCGCTTTCGCACATTCGATAGAGTTATACACATATAGAGGAATGAAAAAGGCTTTCCTGGCCATCCAATTCAGTAAACGAAACAAGATGAGAGGAATCGCGTAGCGAGTTCTTCCGGTCACCCGCCATGACAGTTTGCCTTGCCTACTGAAACAGCGGGAATCATTGTGTATCATCGTCGGCCTCAACACCGTTGTCTGAGTTGTGCTCCCATTATGCCCTCGGCGATTTTTCCAGAATCTTGGATTTACGCCACGTAGGCTCCGCTGCCGGGCCTTACCTCGGCGTAGGAATGCGCGTTTTCATCTGTTTGCCCTTGCATCTACGTGCGCATGTGACGCCGAACTCCCCACGTCCGCGACTCGTAGCGGTTGGAGTCGTAGAGCTGATCTATAGCCGGCGGTCATGTTGGTGGGATGTGCTGAGATAAAATCTGACTCGCTAGTAGTAGATGGGAGGTGCGGGGTCGAAGACCCCGTTCCCTTATTAGTCATCTGTGTGGGATTCGATATCTAGCCTCGTGAGATACATTCCCCGAACGCGTTCCTTAACTGGGTTGAACTACCATTCTAATATGACTTATATCCTCACATCCCTCTATTCATCAGCCTCTTCCTCAGGAATCCACAGAGTAATCCACCGTCTCTATGCAGGTAAAAGCCACCGCACTACAAGAATTATCACTTTGAGTGCTCCCCTTACAAAACCAGTCCTAGCCACTCCTCCGTGCTCAGTATCTCCCATGGGATCTAATAGGTGGCGAGTCTTATCCATACCGTCTATAAAGATGCGCGCCGCCTTGACTCCGGCTCGAAAGCCATCCTCGTGAAATCTCAACCCCATCAGGGGCAGGTAGCTGGAGTCCTACGGCAGGCTCGTACCAGAATCCTCCCTCTATGGAAAGCGTATACTATCGAATGAACGTCATGAGTGGCGTGTGGTAAACTAAGAGACAATGATTAAATTAACGGCATCCCACTATGGAGTACACCGACCACGTGTACTTCACCTGCGCCCATGCCGCGCATCAATCGAGTAACGTGGATGTAATAGTCTCTTCTTTACAATTTACCGACGTAATGTATGACAGATTGGACCAGGTTCAATACCAAGTGCTGAATAGTCTACATCGACATATGACGAACTATCAAGGTAGAAAGCCCACGACTTGGTGCGGGTTACCACGCTGTCGTTCAAGGATCAGATCCTAAGGACTCGACACCTCCTGTACTGTGCACGACCGCCTCCTTCCTCGACAGTAACATGGCCTTCTTCACCTCCCACTCCCAGGCGGTCAAATCATCGTCTCCCTTGTTCTCGGGGCCTTGGGCGACCTTCCTTCTCATGCTCGCGTCGCGTTCCGGGCGCACGAGGAGCGCCAGGCTGTACCGGTCGACGAAACGCTGGCGCCCGGCGCGCACCTGACGCGGTGCACGTTGCTGCGCAGCATGCCGCCGGTCCACTGCACCATCGCGTCGCCCATGTTGACGATCAGGCAGCCCGGCCGCGGCCGGACCCAGCGCCACGCGCCCTCGTCCGACGCGGACCCCCCCGAGGGCCAGGACCTGTAGGCCGCCGAGTACGTTAGCCAGGAGCGTGACGGTGCCGAAGTCGGTGTGGTGGATCATGCTCGTCCCGGGGGGGGGGGGGGCGGTCCCCTGGCTCGGTGAAGGCGAAGGCCTTGATGACCCTGACGACGGTCCCCGAGGGCTTGTTCGGCTTCTGCATTGACGTGAAGGTATCTGGCGGGAGGGAGAGCTGGGATGCCAAGATGGAGTTTATTGTCGCCACTACGTCTTGGCCGTGTCGGAGAAACGACGTGAGGAGGGGCAGGCTATCGTGCACCACAGAGGGAAGCGGCTGGAGCGGAGTGTTTCCCATCAGGCCATCCTGGCCTATGTTGAACCACTCGAAGCGGTCTGGCGCGCCCGTCTCAGTTTTGGCATGGCCTCGCGGCTTGAAGCTGCTCAGGCTGTAAGAATGTAAGGGAAGCCGGAGGGGAAGCCGGGGATAACTGGGAATGTGGAATCGGCACCTACCCCAGAAAGCTTTTCGGGATATCATGTAGATACTGTAGCTTGATGTCGTCGGGGAGGTTCATGAGATCTTTGCCGACGTCGAACAGCTGGTCGATCTCCTCCGTCATCACGTCACCCAGCCTGTCCTTGCGCAGGTCAAGAAAGAAAAACCCGAGTTCCTGACATGAAGCTAGCAAACGGCTGGCGGCGTCCACATCCCCCGAGCGCAAGCTCGCCAGTGAAATGGTAGACATAGATAGTGTGGGGACATCTTCGGGAAAGGTAGGTATTTCTCTGAATAGTTTCTTAGAAGCCATTGGCGGGGTGGTAGTGAGAGCGTCGGCAAGGCATCTATCTGACAAGATGTACGCGGTCTGAAATTGTTTAGCGAAGAAGTGATGCCGGTCGTTATGTTGGAAACGCCCCCTGTAATCCAGGCGCAATGGAAATAGAGTCTTAGAATCCACGCCTAACGAGTACCTGGACAGAGACCGGGGTAGTGGGAAGCAAGGAGATTCGGGCAACGTCATGCGCTATTGGAAGCACTGTTTGTGCCACCTGGGCACTTGAATCTCCGCATCTGATGAGTGATCTGTGACCGTATCCATGCGCCTCATCCACTTCCACCACACTGGAACTTTTAAAGGTTGCCCTCTTCACAGGTAAAGAGTGCCTGTGTTCGCCCACACAATTTTCTGATAGATGTACACAGCCCTCCATCCAGTGACTTGTCTAATCTGCCCATGTTAGCTACCCCCAAAGGACCATGCAGAGACCACCGGGTTACCTACGTCCCGTTCTCTAACTTCGAATCCTGCAACACCTCTGCCCTTTGCTACTATCTGTCCACCCACCAAGTCTTCCTGGGAGCATTGTAGAACATGTCTAACATGTCTAACATGTCTAACATGTCTACCACGGAGAAAACGAATAAGTTCTCGAGCGACACCACCGAAGGGTCATCTGGATCGAGGGTGTTTGAGGGGACTAGTACGTCACCTCAACCCGATATCGACTTTGACGAGGTCTACTCCCCCCGCGACCAGCGGAGGATCATCAGCCGCGTGTACGTGCTTGCCCCTTGAAAACCATGAGACGACACCAACAAAGCAGCTGATCAGCCCTGTCTGTACCTAGTGATACGTTCTCTAGTGCCACGCAGATCGAAGCCGGAGGCATCTAGGCATCGCAGGCGCCCTGGTTTTCAGGAGTCAGGATCAGCCCAGGTACCTCCCCGGGATATATGCGTCTATTGCGTGCAATGTTTGCATTCTCATCTGTATCTTCGATCTCTCCGTCTGGTTCCGGCACACGAATAAAATAGCAAGGAAGGGACTGGCGGTGTTGGAAGGGCTTGAGGGATTCACTTACACACTTTAAGCTAATAATAGTGACATGGTCATCAATAGACCTCTCCATTACCCCTTATACTGTTGCAGCAGCATCAGCCAATCAGCTAGGTGTCAGAATCTTATTCCGCCTCGATGTTCATTGCCTGGCCTTTATCATCATTTATAAGTCATGATGATCAAAATACGTAAATACAGGTTCTCTGCGTCATGGTTGATCCTGTACATGAGCAGTCACCGCGACTTAAGTGGTCAATTACCAGAATTGAAAGCCTCGCGAGAGGAGTCGGCTACTAAATTTTACATGGACCCTAGGGTATCTTCCTTTGTCATAATTTCCGTTGGAGTCAGCGTTTTGGTCAGCCTGTGATGCATGGCTTCAAAGTGTTTCCTTGCACCGCTACGAGTCACGGTGGCCTCTTCTGTAGCCTTCGACCTTTTATCATTCCAGTACGAAGGACAATCCATTGCACTATGATAGAAGGAGGTTTCGAGCGGGAGGCCCCTGAACAAGGCTACTTTTATCGCGTTGTGGTTGCTGGGTGTCACTGATCCCTGAAGGGATCCACCACCAGGGACGGTGATACAATAACCCGGCTGGTTTATATAGGTGATAAATCTCCTTCGGGGGAGCCCTTAGATACACACACTCAATTTACTCTCCTTGCAAGTGATCACTAGGGTGCCAAGTCAACTTTCACCCGAACTTGATATAAATACTAGCAGGGCCAGTGGTGTTTTTGTGCATTCCCAACAATGGGACTGGAAGTCACCAAGCTACCTCGCCCCTTTTCCTGAAATAACTTGCGTGAGCTTCTTAAATCCTTGATTAATTACTCATTGCAGTATCTTAGGCTGAGCCGGAAGCCACTGTGAAACAGGCTTGATTCCACTGGCAAGTAGCGTGGCCACGCGCCATATCAGGCCGCCCTCCCCATCACTCATGATGCCTTCTACCAAGGATTCGGTAAATGGGTTGGGGAACACCCTTGTGGTTTAAACTTGCCGCCCGCCCTATTCCGTAATGATAAGCTTGATTGTTGGGTAGCGTGGCCCTTTAGATATTCAGGTTTTGGATCGTTGGCGAAAATGTTGGTCGTTATCACAGCTCTCCGGAACTTGTCAGGGGTAACATTTGAGTGGCGTCCTAAGAAGTTGATAGACTTCACTATAGATAGGCAGGAGTAGTTATATACCTCCTTGTTGGTTACTTGTCAAATACTTAGGGCACTCCAGGAGATGGGAGTGAGACATGCATACACGCGGGGGCTACACACAGCCGAGTGATTCGACAAACCCCTGCTTTCCACTCCAATCTATGCCGTTGGATGCAGCCCACCTTTCGGCTCCTCGTATTAGAAATAAACCGCTTCGTGTAACGATTGTGACTTCTCCCTCTCTGAAAATAAGACTGCGCCCATGGAAGGTGGCCGTTCTTGTTGGTACAGCTGGCTGCCTGAGGCAGGCATGCAGTCCATAGCTTGATCGTTGAGTCTTAAACTTACCCCAGCGAAGTCAAGCTTAACTGTTGTGATATTCTACGGGTATACTCTCAGTCCAGTTGAATGGCTAGAAAGACGGTAAGACGCTTGTAGATAGGACGTGTGAGGTATTATATGTTGATTTTATGTGCTCCTTCAATCCTCGGCTGCCATATGCGCAGCATACACAATCTCCTCTCTATGGTGGAGTATTCATAGTGGCATAATCCCGCATCTCTCAACGTCATATCAGACATTCACTCTTTTGTTTCTATCCAATATGTTGATTGAAGGGCCAAAAATAGGCACGGTACAAGGCGTCCCGTCGCTTCGTGTGAATATAGCCAGGAAGTCTGCCTCTCTGATAGCTGAACCTCAAGAGATATAATCTTCATGAACCCTATCCTTTGCTTAAATACACCCTACAATCACCAGATCAGGATCGACCTCAGCTGTGATTCTTGGGTCCCGAAGGTGACCCGAAAACCTTCGCGCAGGCGCCACACTGGAGACGGTCCTTGTACGGCTGCAACTGCGATGCTTCGGGTAGGTTGTCCGGGGGATCTGTTCTCGCGGTCGATTGAGGAAGCCGAATGACCGTCTCCAGACTCCGATGGCACGTACGGTTGTGCCAGAAGCGCAGCCAGTCCATGACTGCCTGGTCGAACCCCTCGGTGTTTGCAGCGCTCATTTTTCGTCTTGGTCAATGCGTCGTAATAAGTGGACTAGTCGGCGTGTAGTAAATGACGGGTGTAAGTTGAAGAGCGAAAGAGCGTCCCGGATATGTCAAATAATACCTCGGGGTTGTGGCCCATCATCAGGTATAAATGATGAGATTAGAGTTCCCAGGGGTATGAATCATTTTTATACTCCGCGGCTGCGTTTACCGTTGACGCAAACAATTTCAAATATGTAAGACCGCTGTTATGATAATAGCGCAACAAAAGTATACCACGTATCTCGTTTAAAGAGCACTATACATGTATTTGATCGTGTCTGCTCTAATGAAGGCCTCATGCACCGGGTAAAGTACCCTGTCTACCCGTACTGGGAAACCCTTTAATTCGATAAGATTCTTTAGAAACCTTTGGAAGTGAAAGGAGCCTTGGTTGACTACCATGGGGGGAAAAAAAGTAAAATAAAACAAAAAGAAAGCTCACTTCCATCTTCCTGTCTGTTCATATGTTTCTGTCAGCCTCTATGTCAAAATGATATCAGAGCGGGAAGATGCGAGAGGTTCCGGCCCTTGCTGAGCCTAAAATACGAGCAAGACGATGATTGATGTTATTCCCGAACCCGAGAGACCTCGTACTGAATCTCCCAGTCAACGTTATACGAGCCTTGGAATGCCCAAAGCAGGATCCTAGGCAGGCCCTCTCACACTATCCAAATCGAGTCCGTCTGCCCAGGTATATCCAAGTCCGAACGCCCGGCAAGGCTACCCCTTGTAGATTGCGAGGGCCCTTTCCAGCTCGGCCTGCAGATCCACGTCCCAGATCCACCGGGTGCGCGTCGTGAAATTCTTCTCGATGGCCTCGAGGTCGTCCCCCTCGAGCTCGAAGTCGTACAACGTGCCCGCCTCGCGGCTCGTCTCCACGAGCCTCTGCGTCCTGGGCCTGCGCACCTCGTCGTAGGCTCGGAAGGCCCTGCCGAGGTCCCGCGCGGACCCCGCCTCCGCGACGAGCCGGCTGAGGACGTGGCAGTCCTCGATGCACATGCCGGCGCCGGCGCCCTGGTGCGGCGTGGTGGCGTGCGCGGCGTCGCCGAGCAGGCAGACGCGCGGGCGCAGGCCGTGGTACGTCGGCGCCGGCGGGTGGTTGAACAGCGCCCAGATGTCCCGCCGCTCCATGGCCGAGATGATGGCCTTGATCTGCGGGCTCCACGTGGCGAAGTCCTTCAGCATGTCCTCCTTGGACGTTCGCACGACCCACTCCGGGTCCGTCCACGTCGGGCGGGAATTGAAGGCGACAACTGTCGCGGACGTGATTGGTCAGCGTCGGGAATAACTAGATAATGGGGGGGCTGCGCCGGTATGCTCACCGTTCATCGTCTTCCCTTTCTCGATGGGGAACGTCAGCACGTGTCCGCCATACCCGAAATACATCTGGCTGTTCTCTGCCTGCTCATGGCCTAGCATCTCAACGGCCCTCGACATTGGTATCAAACCCCTATACGCGTACTTTCCCGAGAACACGGCTTTCGCGGCTTTGTCATTTCCCAATAAGATCTCGCGCGTGCGCGACTTGATCCCATCGCAGCCGATCACAGCGCTGTGTCGCGCCGTCGTGCCGTCCGCAAAGCGCAGCACAGCGTCGTCCGAATCCTCCGCGGCCTCGATGTCGACCAACCTCTTGCTGAGCTTGGCGACGGAGTCGGGTATCAGCTGGATCAGCTCGTTGAGATAGTGCGCTCGATGCACGCCACCTTTCGGGCCGTCGTAGTTGTAATGCACGTCGAAGATCGGGTCATTGACCTTCAGCCCTCCTTCCTCCTTCTGCTTTAGGACGCCATCATCGTTGGCCTTACGCTGGTCGCCGACCCGCACGGTGAACCAGATGTCGCGCTTGCTGTCCCATTGTTCTGTAAGACACCGCTCAAATGCTCCCGCAATTTGCGGCGATATTTGTGTCACTGCGATACATCAGTCCCAGCATTCGGATATATGGTCAGATGCTATAGTGATGAGGAAATGGCGGCGTTACTGGCGCGCGTGGCATTCGGCCCAAATCCCACCCCGGCACCGATCTCGCCAAACCGAAAGGCCGATTCGTAAACGGTAACAGGCACATCGTGTTTCAGGAGGCCAATAGCGAGAGTGAGCCCGGTTATGCCTCCACCCACAATGGCAATGTCAAAGCTTTTCGGGGCCGCCGACGCTGTCATCGTAGGCCAAGTATTATAAGATACGAGATGTCATAGCGGGGAGGTGAGTGGCGTAAACATAGGATGAATTCCAACTGTTTCGGCTATAATTATAGACACAACCCGTATCGTCGGGGGTAGTATCGTGGTTGGTCCCGCACACTACGATAGAAAAGGTAGCAGTGATATGCGGGTTTGGGAGCGGGGAACCGGCAGTAAGACTCGGAGCTCATAGCTGCAGATATCACTGACGTCACTTAGTCGCGTGTCCTTACTCTCCCTTATTTAGGCGTGGTTTGCCCTCCCACAAATGATTCTCATCTTTGACACAGTGAGGAATTCAACATGGACTGTAGGCTTTACCTAGTTTGTAAGACATGAAGTATCCAACACGCTGAGATTCAAGTTATAGCGAATACGACTGAGCATGAGGGCCCGGCAATTTTGGATGAGGCTATTTAGCGTGTGGAAAAGCGTGGGAGTAGCCCAGCTAATCATGTTTCGCGGAGAAGCGGGCCAGTGTACTTACATATGAGGGAGGGCTACATGCAGATCTGTAGATGTCCCAACATAGTCATATCCACTACGCCCTTTTCTATAAGTCACACATGAGATGTGATTGGTGCCGCGACAATGTTAGTTTCGTTGTGTTTGACATTAGCAACTACATGGAGGGAACTCACATTATAGTCGTGATAAATGGCATATCCGTTCTAGTGTGTTTTGTTATTATGCTCACTAACCTCAGACCAAAATTTGCACTGTCTCCTTAGCACTTACCTCCGAATTAGGTTCCCTCAGGTTTTAGCCGTATTCTCTATTATGTAGTTGCTAGGAATCTACTACTAGTTGCTTCTATCACTCAGAATAACTTCAAGCCATGAGACTGGCTGACTATAGCACCGAAAAGAGGGGGCGGGTAACAGTGACATTCAACTATAGCCATTAAAATTTTCAATTTAATAAGCTAAAGAACACTGAAGGCTATTGGGTTCTAAAAGGGTACAGGTAGGTATTTTTATTGTATTATAAAAGGGAGTTGTTAGGTTATGTGACCCGGAGGGTGCGGGAATCCCTATACCTGCAGCTTTACCTGCAGCCCCACACCTCTCCTCCTTTTATTATTATTACATCACGCACTACAGATAGCTTCGTTATTGAGATAGGTTATAGACGTTTGAAGCTCCGCGTCTCGTGTGTTTTGTTCGTTTATAATAAAAATAGAGAGGGACGCATATACACGCTAACAAAAGAAACAGAAAGAGGGGTATTGTGCTGTAAATCTCATAGCCAACAGAATCATAAGCAACCGGGAACTCCGCATTTCCATGGACGCCATTACTTCTTCCCCGGTGCCATCCCGAAGTAGTCAGGATACGTGAGCTTCTTGGATTCTTCGGGGACAGCCATGTTCGTCAGGAGCTTATGGATCCGTAGCGTCACCATCAGCCACGCCAGCGTGTGGAGGACCCATATGCCCGCTTTACTTTCGGGAAAGCCGGCCCTGAGGACCCACCCCGGGATCTTCTGCCTGTCGTCGGTGAACGGCCTGACGATGCGCTCGTACTCCTTGGACGCGCTCTCGGCGTCGAACGCGCCGGGCGACTGCCCGCACGCGCCCCACTGCTTGGCGACCTCGCCCGCGAGCACGTAGGCGCCGATCATGGCGGCGGTGGTGCCGATGCCGCCGCCGAAGGGCGTCGGGCAGTAGGCGGCGTCGCCGACGACGACGACCCGCCCCCGCGACCACGCGCCCTCGGGCAGCCGGATCTGGTTCATGTGCTGGCTGTACAGGTCGTCGGAGAGCGGCGACTCGAGCAGGCCGCGGACGACGCGGTCGGCCTGCGCGCCCTCGACGCCGCGGAACATGTCGGCGAGCGCGCGCTTCTGCTCCGCGAGCGAGCCCGCCGCGTCCAGCGCCCCGCACCCGCGCCCCCGCGACGCCAGGTAGACGCGCGTGTGCCGCGGGTGGTCCTTGCGCGTCGACACCACCTTGCCCCCCGGCACGTGGCACCACGTCCACTCCTTGTGGTCGCCCTCCTGGCCCGGGATCGTGAAGTACGACATGTGCACGCCGAGGTCGTGGCGCGGGTCCGGGAACCCGGGACCCAGCATGAAGCGCCGCGTCGACGAGCCGATGCCGTCGGCGCCGACGACGAGGTCGTAGTCGCCGCGCCCGCCGTCCGAGAACGTCACGCGCACCTTCCCCCCGGGCGCGCCGCTGCCCGCGCCCTGCGCGAGGTCCGTGACGTGGCGGCCGAAGACGTAACGGACGCCGGCGAGGTCCTTGGTGGCGTCGTGCAGGATGCGCACGAGCTCGGCGCGCATGATCTCGTACTCGCTGGTGGCGCCCTGGCTGCCCTCGCCGCTGTCGTTGACGGGCATGAAGGCGCGGCTGCGCCCGCGGCTGTCGAGGAGCCGCAGCCCGGGCTCGTGGACGAGCACGCCCCGCACGGCCTCCTCGATGCCCATCATCTTCGCGATGACGATCGACTGCCCCCGCAGGTCGACCTGCTGGCCCGTCGCCCGCAGCGCCGGGCTGCGCTCGATGAGGGTGATGTCGCAGCCGATGCGCGACAGCCAGAAGGCGACCGTGGGGCCGGCTATGCCCACTCCGACGATGAGAACCTTCAGGGGAGCCATGATATCCCGTACCAGGCGTTGGGCGATCTAGGCTCGTGTTATAGGTCCTTTTGGAAGAGAGCACTGTAAGATGTTGTAGAGAGGCTGGTAGTGATATGTTGTTTCTGAATCGTTGTAAGCCGATGTAAGTCGTTGTGCGGCAAGCTGAAGCGATGGGAGAACAAAAACAACGATGTTTAGCTGGATATTTAAAAAGAATAGAAGGCCTTGGTATTTCGTAAACAGCAAGACAGCAAACTATCTTTCGGCCGAATATTTGTTTGTGACAGTTTCGTCAACCCGCTTGCCACGTTTCCGTGACCCGCCTACAAATCGCTCCGAGTCCGTCGGACCCGGTCGGAGTCGGGGATCGTGTCGGCAAGGGTGACCACCCCACCCCACACCTAAGTCGTCCACCAGACCATCCACGCCTATACCCCTCGACCCCCTCGCCCTCTCACACACACACGTACGGATGTTGCCCCCATAGACTCGGACAGCCCTTGATAGACTCGCTAGGTAACCTCGTTATTTGTTACAAACCAGCCACCCATTCGAGGATTATCATAATCCCGCGAGCATCAGTGACGTTCGTGGAATCGCCAAGGCTCAGCAATAGCTTGGCGATCCACCCCTGCCAAAAGAAGCTCTTCAGATCTATAGGTAAGAACCCCAAGTCGCCGACCCCTTAGATAGTCTCTCTTTCCGCCAGCCAGCGATTAATCTAGGTATTTAAAATCAAGACCTTCGTGTTGACGGCTTCGTTACATCATTACAGCTGTTGCGAGCCACAGGGTCCCGTACCGTGTGTACCTATCGCCGTCTGTCTTGCCCGTGATAGGACGGGTGCTCTCGGACTACCTCATTGCCTCGTCTCGTACATATACGCAGTATTTTAAGATTTCCCTATTTGCTGATTCTCATGCTTAGGTACCTACAGCTGCTGTATTCACGTCGTGCATCGTCATGCAAGCCCGAGCTCACCGCAGTCCTCTGTTGCATCAGGTAGGTGGGCAAGGCATAACGCACCTCCATCTTCGATTGCCTAAGTACCTACCTCTAGTGGACTGTGTTAGGTACCCCTTATGGCGCCTACCCCCTGTAATCTGTGCGCTACTAACGCAGGTACGCAGGGCACGTCAGCACCTGCAGGGGTGTAGCTGTAGGGCTGTAGGGCTGCACCTGCGGCTGGCCATGTGCTTGGCTCTGCTACATAGGTAGGGAAGTAGGTGCCTCTAGGTAAGGTAAAACTACGGAACCTCTTGTTTATGTTACTCTTGTAGCTGGAGATGTAGACAGCTTTGTTTATTCACAATCATTGACCAACAGGTGCCATTTGGGTCATCCTTCAGCAATGCGGTGATATCCTGTCGCCTTTCGAACTGGCAGTGATACAAGCATACTTACCTTATCGCCTCTCTCAACCCCAGAGAATCTCATACCCGTCCACCATGGCAGACCAGGAGCGGTCGGACATCATCAGAAGCAATCCCATTGGCAATCGTCTCGATGTCCTCTATTGGATGTTCAACTGCCTCTATGTGGGGAGAGGCATCCCTCCCTCGCCAGAGACGCTCATAGTGTTCAGGGAAGAAGGAAATAGTAACAGTAAGACGGATCCCCTCCAATCCAATAAGCTGTCCCTCTGACTGTCAGCGTAAAGGCGCGCAATTTCTTGCCGCGAATCTTATAGCAATGCTTGGATCTCACCCCGTTGCTCGGCTTCTACCTTCGACAACAGAACACGAAACCTTGGATTCCGATCTGAAACAACTCTTTCTCGCGCTCATTAATCACAGATTAGAATTCAGAGCTCTTGATCATCTCTTCATCATTGTACTTACCGACAAACCTACCGACACGGTTATTTGGGATCAAGTCTATTATGTCGTCTCTAAATTCACTCCGCCTCCCCCATGGGAAATCTCTTCCACCCGACACGGTTCACTTCGTCGTGATACGAGCAAATTCAGCAACTCCTCCAGCCACCGAAAGTATAGGGACAATACTATACATAAGGAGCTCGGTTCCGTATATATTGGGTTCCCAAACTTGCTCGAAACTTATCATGCGGGTATCCCAGGCCTCACGACAGCAGCTCAAGCGATTTTCCAGAAATGCACAATGGGCAGTGACCCACCCTTCTATAACGGTTGGACCGGATGGCCACGAGAGGCTGGGAGTAAGGCTGTCCTATCCTGGTTCAAAGACGCTATTGCCGGTCTCTCACATTTGGCTCAAGACTACGCACCGGCAACCTTTGAGGCACGAAAGGTATTCGCACGGAAGCTGCTCCCATATCATCCCATCGCTCCCGAGCACCTGATAGAAGATCTCGAGTTAGACGTTTGCTTCGTAAACAGTAACGATATCATATGGGACAGAAAGTGTCATCGGTCACAGATACTCATACCTGGACTGCTCAGAAGCAGACCGGAAGATGACAAGGCGTTACGGGCGTGGCTCGATATCGGGAGATACGTAAAAGAACTTCTTCTTTCCCAGGAATTCCGTCGGTTCGCCATTGCCTTTACACTTTGTGGGCCTTTCATGAGAATATGGGCGTTCGACCGCCTAGGAGGGATCACGTCCGACCAGTTCGATATAAACCAAGACGGACTCCGTTTCGTCTCTACCATTCTCGGGTTTCTTTGGATGGAAGAAGATCAGCTGGGGTTTGATCCTTCCGTTGATGTGTCGGACAGCGGCGAACGGTCCATCGAAATCGACCGGAATGGCCGTCGGGAACGCTTAATTATCGATCAATTACTTACTCGTAAAACCTCCCTCGCCAGCCGTGGAACGACGTGTTGGAAGGCCCATAGCGAAGAGGACCCCAGGACGCCGCTTGTTATCAAAGACTCTTGGCAGTTTACGCACCAGGCAGACGAAGGCGAGCTACTTCGGGAGGCGACCAATAAGGGTGCAGTTAACGTGGCCCGATATTATCATCATTATGTCGTTCAAGTACGCGGAGCCGACGACGACGTGCAAAACAATATACGGGGGAGGCTAGTAATTATGGAAGAGGAAAAGGACCTCTCGAAGCGCTCAGCGACACAACCAGAAGGCACAGCCGCGGTGAGCCCCGGGGCAAGTCACGGCCCTGAGCCCGGCCAGAAGCGGCCTGTCAGTCCATCGGACGTACTTCTGCCGCCAAACAAACGATTGCGTTCAAAGTCCCCGTCGAAAATAGACAGTAACACGGTAGAGAACCGGATACATCGGCGGCTAATCATGCGTGATTGTGGACAACCTATATACCAGGCGAGCTCCCGCGCACAACTCCTTCGCGCGTTGGAGGGTTGTATCATAGGACACCAGTCATTGCACAAAGCCGGCATTCTCCATCAGGATGTTTCGATCAACAACCTTTTAATAAATGAAGACTACAGCAATCCTTCTTGGGCCTCTTTCCTCATCGATTTAGACGTTGCTTGTATAGAGGAGCGTCCGGACGTCTCGGTTCCCCAAGGTGTCGGCACGAAGCCATTTATGGCTATCGGGGCGCTTCTTAAAGGACAACCGCGTACTTTCATGCACGACCTTGAGTCCTTCTTCTGGGTGTTGTTTTGGATATGTATCCATTACAGCGGGCCAGGCAAGTGTGTCGGCAGGACGAAGTATTGGGGTTGGTATGACGAGGCCGATAGGGCGCTGGCAGTGAGGAAGAGAAACACGATATACCATTATGACGACTTCATGCAAACGATAAAGTCAGACTTTACACCATACTTCCAACCTTTAATACCTTGCATCAATCGGCTGCGAGACGTGGTGTTCCCCAAGGGGAAAACAGGGATTATGTGGGAAAAGAACGAGGCATTGTATTCCGAAATGCTGGATATCCTTCGCAAGGCTCAGAAAGACCCAAATGTATTACGAGAGAACAGTCAACCAGAAGCCAGCCAAGACCTCACAAACCCGCTTACAAAAGAAAAGTAGCCTCTAGGAATAAGTTTAATCTATGTGGCTGAATATTAAAAACTTGGCTGTTTTCACACCTCACACATGCTTTCAGTTACCCGGTATAGCTAGGTGTGCCTGCAATCAGGAAACCGGTCCATGTCCCGGGCAGCGACCTTTAACATCTGTTGCATGTTTCAATATAGGTATGGCTGGAACTTCTTCTTCCCACACTCTAAATATTGAAAACACTTCTCTCCGTAACCCATCAACACGTCGAATCAGTGACTGCGGTACGGTGTAATAAAGCTTCCTCCTACCCTCTCAGAAATCCATCTCCGCTTAGAAGCCATGCCGAGCTTAGATGCAACAGGACCTTATTGAACTCGGGTTTCTAATCAAGTTTGCGACTCTATTTCATGCTGCCGTGCCATATATCATGACTATTGCATGGATTTGTCCGAATTTGGATAAAATAGTCGAGATGGCTATAACAATCGTGACAGGCCGCGGGCGGATGGCTGCAGCTGGGGGGCGAGGTAACGTAGACCCGGGGGCTACAGCGTCACGGCGAAATAGGTAACTAATGAACCCCCGTTACCTACGACATCCTGAAAATAACAATCCAAGCGGGAACGCGAATCTCGGAAACCCACAGGCCACCAGCAGCATGGCAGGCGACGACAAGGAACCGGCGAACGTGCCGCTGCCCGAGGATAGAGAGGCCTGCCGGCTTCTCCTCAATGACGTCATCCACAGCGGCAGCATCGACATCCGGCCCTCGGCGACGCCGGGCGCCGGGACGGGCCTGTTCGCGAGCGAAGACGTGCCCGAGGGCGAGCCGTTGCTCCGCACGCGGCCGCTGGCCACCTTCGTCCAGCCGGGCGCGCGCACCGTCTGCGACCTCTGCTTCGCCAACAGCGCCAGCAAGATCCACCCCAGCGGCCGCTTCCGCACGGCCAAGGACCAGGTGTCGGATCCCGAGCTGTGCCGAGGATGCCGGGCGCGGAGATACTGTTCAGAGGTAAGTTCTCTTGCTCCACGGGGGCTAGGGATAGGTAGGTAGACATGCTAACACGGGTGTCGGCGGCGGCGGGAAGTTGTGCAACCGGCTGGCATGGGGGTGGTACCACCGCGCCGAATGTGAGGCATTTTCCAAGTCCCCCAACCTGGGGGTCAAGGAGGGGCTGCTACACCGGGTGCTTCTGCAGAAGGAGAAAGGCGTCATCTCCGCCCCGCAGTGGCAGGCCCTCCGCAAGCTCATGTCGCATCAGGAAGACCACCGCCAGGCGCAGGGCGCCGACGCCGTAGCGCGGATAGCCAGGGAGGCGAAGACGCGCACGGCTTCTTACCTCGAGCTGCCCGAGATCGAGAGGCTCTACTGCCTGATCTGCACCAACTGCATCTCCATCCGCCAGCCCGGGGTGAACGGCGCCATGGGCATCGCCATTGACGTGGTCGCCGCGCTGATGAACCACTCCTGCGACCCCAATGCGGTGGTTTTCTTCGAGGGGAACGAGTTGAGGGTCAGGGCGCTCCGTCCGTTGCGAGCCGGCGAGGAAATCACGCATTGCTATACGGATGTCCAGTGTGACGTCCTGCTCCGGCAGAAGCTGCTCAGGGAAAGCTATTTCTTCACCTGCTCATGTAAGCACTTGGATTATACCTCCTACTTCTAATTATGCTACAAATTGACTCTCGGTAACAGGTGAGAGATGCCGGGAGGAACTCGAATACCACCAGAAAAGAAGCACCGCGGACAAGAACCACATCGACCGCGTCTTCCAGGCGCAGCAGCAGATCTTCCAGCTCATCAACAACACGGTCCTCAGGGCGAGCGCGGACATCAGCTCCGTGGACGTCGAAGAGGTCGCAACGGCAGCCGAGGGCCTCGCGGACGGCGCCTGCGCGCGGGACGGCGGGCAGTGGCCCGACGACCTGGAGCCGATGCCGTCGCTGTGGAAGACGCTGGGGCGGGTGAGCCTGGCGCAGGGCCGGCCGCTGGCGGGGCTCGAGTACAGCCTCGAGGGGTGCGCGCTGACGCGGCGGCGGGCGGGCCCGCGCTGGATGGACGACCTGTTCGAGCTCGTGCAGGTGTTCGCGCGGGTGCTGGTGCTGCCCGAGGACGACCCGGCCTTCGCCGACGACGCGGCCCTGCCCGGGCCGCCCGAGCTGTGGGAGGTCTTCCACGGCTACCTCGACAAGCTGTTTCGCCTGGGCCGGGGCATATACGGCCTGGATACGGCGTACGTCCGCGCGATAAAGAACTGGCACGAGGGCATCCTCGGCTATCCGCAGCGGTCGCTGATCGAGATTCCGAGCTTTAGGGAACGCTTTGTCGAGGCGCATGGGAAGCTGCTGGAGTGGATCGATCTCGACAGGGAACAATGGACGTTGAGTAGTGTTTAGGATATAAGTATCATTTTCTTGCCTTATACGCTATATACGGGTTATATGTCGAAGCTTTCATTACGGTTTGATCATGGAAAAGTTAGTGTTTTATTAGAGACACGCTAGTTATTATTATGCAACCGGAACGATATCACTTTGTGACAAGATTTCATTCATACCTAAAAAAAAAAGAGGCACATCATGTATAGGAGTACACTTAGTTGAAAATAAAGTATAATCTCGATTTAGCATACTGAGCTATCTATCAAACAACTCCTTTACAAACGCCTTTACCTTCCTAATGCCTTACGTGCCGACAAGCCATGCATGCATTCCCATCCCAAACCATGATAACAATGGCAGCATCTAGAACCAGTCAGATCTCTTTTTAATCAGTGACTTTCGACCTTTGTCCGGTCCGGCAAGACCGTCGTCGCGCAGTCCTTCTTGCCCTCCTTATCATCCCCGCAGCCCCCGCATGCATCAGTCGCCGCCCCGGCTCTCGCGACGCCGGAGAACGGGCACGCGCCCGGAGCCGGCGACTCGGTAACCGCCTCCTCGATGTCGTTGAGGATCTTCTTTCCGTGCAGGTAGCCCTCCGTCTCGACGTTGGGCCTCTCCATCTCCTCGGCGTATTCTTCGCCGTCGCGGACGTACCACCTGGAGTGGGCTCAGTCAGTAATCCGATTTTCATGATGAGCAGTCCACCACCACCGCGAGGCCTAGCATGTGCGTTACAGAGCAAGGAGGGAGGGAGGGAACCTACTTGGCGAATAAGTCGTTTTGCACCCAGATGACCTTGCCAATCGCCTTGACCAGCGCAGTTTTCTTGTTCAGGGAAAGCCGCGGGTGGCACAGGATCGCCTCGGTGAGGGTGTCCTGAATGAAGGCGAGACACGCGCCGATGTGGACGTATTCGACGTGGAGCGGGTGTTCGCGGCCGCGTCCTGTGTGCATCATACTATATTATACGACACTTCAGTCAGACAAACTGCGTGCCTAGGGTCGTGCCAGCAAAAAAAAAAGGGGGGGGAGGGGGGGGTTCAGCTAGGTAAACCTACCCGACTTTGTCCAGGTACTCCCAGAATTCCAGGGTGCTGGGGTCGGAGCACAGCTTGGCGAGGTAGGCGCGCAGGAACATCTTGCGGTAGAGAATCTGCGGGCTGTTCTCGTTGAGGTTGGGGTCGACGGGGCCGTCGTAGCTCGTGCTCCGCGTCTCGAGCGCGCGCGCCGTGATGTCGTACTGCAGCAGCTTCTGGTACACGATGTTGACGATGGCCGGGATCAGCTGCTTGATGTACTTGGATCCCGTGATGAGGGCCTCGATGTCATCTGACACTTTCATGTCAGTCTACGGGGTGTCCCCTACAGGGTGGGTGCGGAGACTTGGCGTGGCTGCGCACTTGAACTGAAGTCGATGAACGAGTGGAGATATTGGATCCGTGTCTCGAGGTTGGTGTACAGATCTTTGCGATCGATGTGTTTCCTTGGCCGCATGTTTGGTCCCATATTGAAAATGTGCGGAAGTGTCCGTCTTCTTCCTAGCTACCCTCAGTTGGTGTCTGTGTGGGTGAAAGCTGTTGCTGTCTGGTATGTGCAAGTGGCTCCTTTTCCGCTAAGCAATGCTGCAATGAGAATGAGGGATATGGTAATACAAAATCCGAAGGAGAAAGTGAGGGCTTATTTCCAATATTTAAAACAGAATCAAATATTCGCAACATGTGCTTTTCAATTCGTTTACGTCGATTGGCTTCAGCCTCAGCTGGGAAATGTCGTGATGGTGGTATGATGAGTGGGGACCATCGAACCATCAGCTTAGGTCGGACCCGGTCGGTCTCGACTGATGGGCCTAACAGCGGCAGCAGCGCGGGACGCGGGGATGGAACCAACGCCGGTCATTCGCGAAATCATGCGAAACATCGGGCGCTAGACGGCGACGGGATGCGCCTTTAATAGCACTCCCGACTTCGCCCGCATGATTGTGGCCTGGACCGCCGGCAGATGCGGCAATGTGATGATGATGGGGGTTGAGCTCCGTCGGCTTGGCGCCGCAGCTCGGCTATCTGACAGGCATCCACCTTGCTACAACACTGGATCTTGGGTTGTCTCCGCTGATCTCACCCCAAGTTTCTAGTTTAGCCAAGCTTAGTGCCTACGGTTCATGTTCCTGCATGTAGGCGTGCCAAATCCGACTTCGCCCCTAGATTCCCAGGAATCCGGTCCCGGAGCGCGTTCGTCCGGGCGCCTCAGCCCGAACTCCCTTTTTGAATCCGTAGAAGAATTCGACACAATGAGGAAATCGGTTCCGAAAGCATCTGCTGGACGGGCGATATCGATGTTAGTGACTGAAGCGACTAAAAAACGTATTATAATGCGCTGCTAGAAAATTCATGATCACCACAGCAGCTGCCTCGGTGATTATATATATAATTAATACAAGTGTGTCATGTCGGCTATCAGGCCAAGGTTACGTCAGTGGTAAAACTGGCTTCACCGTACTGAGTGCACTGCTGCCAATCATACATAATGCCACAGCACGAGAGACCCCGGGGTCACGCACGATATATGCAACCCGCACTAGGAACCTCGTCCGTCTCTCTCCCCTCCTCTCCCCCTCAGGAACACACACACACACACACACACGAATATTGATCCTATATACTCATACAGTCCTTCATAGCCTTGCTAGATAATCATTGCAGCCTTTAGGAGCGAGCCACGAAGTTTCTATGCAGTGTCTCATCTCGTCCAGTAATAGATTGCCCTACTTTTACCCTAGATGGAATCATTGTGTATTTGTCGGTTCATATATTCAACAACGGGACAAGGGGAGATGCAACACCCTCGTGGATCTTCATAGGGGTATGAGGAGTGAGAAGTAACCTACCTAGAATACATATGATATCCCTCAGATCTATCCCATAAGCATACATGCTGCTGGTACTTTAGCCACTCCTGTTGGCTGTGTCAGTTGAGTTTGTGTTAGGCGTAATACATTACAGGGGCTTCCTCGCCGCTACCAGATACTTCAATTCCGGAATCTGTCAGTGTCAAGCACCGTACGTCTGATGAGTTCGATTCATAATGCTGACTACATTAGAAAATCCGGTTTTGAAATGCGCGTTAATGTTGTGCTGCGCCCGGCATCCTTATGAAGTGGTAGTACAGACTCTTTATGTTCGACATGAAATGTACGAAAGGTTGCAAGAAATGTACCGTAACCGCAACACCATTAGGTGGTTAGGTAGCAAGCTGACTATACGAATATGTGGTAAATTAATTTATATATATATCGTATTCGATAATGGCGCAGCAAGTCGAGTATTTTCAGGTCCAGCCTGCTCAAGGTTACTTTGCGATGTCACCTGGCCGTGTCCAGGGCAAGGCTACCAAGGGAATGACTGTCGAACAAGGAGGAAGCCCCTCCTTAAGAACTGTTGCTTGGTGGACACGAACTTGTCATCTACAAGATACACCCATATACCCGTCTTTATTATTCTCTGTACTCATGATCTCTCCTTGCACTCCGTCACTATGTTCCCGACCGCATGGAATGCGAAGGCGAATTTCTTTGCCTCCGTTATCATGATTATTTTATCGACAGCCATGGTTTTGATGAGGTTTGTCCTAAGAACGATGCTCCGCCAAGCACCGAACGCCTCAGACTGGCTGTGTTTGATCGGTTGCTGCATCTTCGCCGGCTACTGTGGGGTAATCATCAGCTGTGAGCCAACATCCTACATAAAATGTTCGTACATACATAACTAATGGCAATTAATAGTCATTGCGAATACATCGACGTTTGGCGAGTTTGACGTTAGCCTCAGTCTTGGTGCGATAGAGCTGGGGAATCTTTTCAAGGTATGAGATAGCGAACCCTTAACCCATGCATAGACCGATTCTGTACAGGTTCTCTTCGCCGTCGAGGTCCTCTTTATATCATCAATTACCTTGGTCAAGATCAGTGTTCTCTGGCTCTATTACATAATCTTTTCGTGCAATCGCACCCTTAAGAGAATCATCTACGGAGCGGCTGGTCTTTGTATAGCCTGGTTTATTAGCCAACTCGGCGTGACGATTTTCCAGTGCCACCCGATTGAGGCCTTCTGGACGACATTTGACCAGCCCACTTGGTGTCTGAATAGCCCGAAGAGTGTACTCCAGGATGAGCTCACAAACCTTTCCCTTGACATAATGATTTTAGGCATACCAATAAACGCTGTGCGAAAATTGCAGCTTCCGAGGGTTAAAAAGATGTTCACAATGGGGGTATTTATAATGGGAGGTCTGTACGTACTCTCTCTATCTCATTTGAATAAGGTTGACACTGACCAAGAAAGCGTTTGTGTTGCGAGTATTGCCCGCTTGACAGCAATATGGAGACTCCCAGATGTTAACAAAAACTGTAAGTTGCTCGTTACAGCACGATATAGTATCCAAGTATGGGATTAAAAGGAAACAGATGACGTTCCCAAGTTGGTGCTGTGGACAACATTGCAGTTGGGTCTGGCAATCATCTCCAGTTGCCTACCGACATTCGGGCCTATCATCACAGGCATCCTCAAGCTACGCCCACACATCCGAGGATGGCATGGGTCGCTCCGTACTTTCCTCTCACTTGCATATAGACCGGGTAGACGAATTACGACGCAGAGTTCCAGGAATGGGTACGAAACGATGTCCTCACAGATCTGGGCCCAGGGTAACGGGGACGGTGACCTAGATTACGCTCTCGACTCTGTATCTCCGAGAGCAATACTGGCGGACAGAGAGTTCCATATGGTCTAGATGTTGGATTAGAAGATTTGGCAGGTTGCGGACGGCGCCGGCATAACAATCCCGCAGCAACAGAAGTCCATTCCGTCTCCTTTTCCTCGCCCAGTGACAAGTATATTACACGTAGAACCCGATCAACAAGTACAAACTACACGTTTGAACTGTTCACACATTCCTTCTGCCCATAAGAAGCATCGTATCATTCGCACATCCGGTTGCATTTCCTAACGTTCGTTAAAGTCCTCGACACCCTTCCGCTGTGTTAAACTAAGACCTGCATCCATCAGTAGTTACATCCCCAAGTTCCAAATAAAATCCATCGAGCAGTCCCCGAGCCCTTGAAACCCCTGTAGGTCGTCCGAGACAAACGGCACGAGCGAGGGGTCCAGCGGCAGGGAGAGCCAGCTATCGTCAATGGGATCCGAAACGCCCCCAATATTTACAGAGTCAAAACCCGGCATCCGCTGCTCAACGCCCTCTGCATTCCACCCCACAGCGCCGCTCTCCGTACCTTGCTGATGCTGCTGCTGGTACTGCTGGTGCTGCTGCGCCTGGGCCTGCACCTGGGCCTGCGCCTGGCTCTCCGCGGGGGGCGCGAACCCCGGCGGGCGGGCGGCGGGGACGAAGTTCTCGCGGAGGCGGTTGACGTACATCTCGAGGAGGGTGGCGTAGCGGGCGCCGAGGTGGAGGTCGTCGGGGCCGCGGGCGGCGCGCAGGGCCGCGATGGTGGCGGCGAGGACGTCGAGGGCGCCGCGCAGCTTGGCGGCGCTGACCCCGACGCCGAGGCCCTTGATCAGGAACACCGACGCCGTCGTCGCGCGCAGGAACACCCCGATCGGCGCGTAGTCGAGCGCGCCGCGCCGCCGCAGGCCCGTCCCCACCGTCCGCAGCGTCGCCAGGCACCCGTCCACCACCGCCGAAACGAACCCGTAGTCGATCGCGCTCAGGTCGAACTGCCCCCCGCCGCCGGCGGAGGTGGAGGAGGAGGGGGGGTTGGGCTCCGCTAGCGTTCGCTCTACTACGGCTTGTAGCCCGAGCGAGTTTGCGTATACCTTGGCGCTTTGGTACTCAACGGCCAGTATATCGTGAAAGTGGTTTTCGGTAGCTAAGCATACACCAATCAGCGACCTGGTCCCCTGATATTAAAGCAGTGTTGTTACGCGGCAACTTGTAGTAGGGATTTCCTACCGGGAGCTTTCAGATACTTGGTCTCCCAATCAGAGAGAAGCGTGCGCAGGTGCTCAATCATGCTGATATAGCGACCGCTCTGCAGAAGATGTTTCGTGATGAGGGGCGACGGAAATAAGACGTCCGAGATGGACCGCACGATCTTTGTAAGCTCGGTCCAGGCGATAATGTATGGGCGCCAGGACTCACCGTTCTCGTTTACCATAGACTTCGAGGAGGTTCCCGATATTATGGCGTGGCTGACGCTTTGGGGCATCATGGACGTGAGGCCGAGCCTCGAAGAGAGATGCTCCTGATATAAGTAAAGGAGAGTTGCAAGCGAAGAACGCCTCCGGCTCGCACGCCTGTCATATTCACAAGCCACATCTATTTGGATGTCTTCTGAATCTTGATGGTCAAATACCGCGAGCTCGTTAGCCAGGCTCATTGCACACCCTAAGACCATCGAGGACATCTTGTCGAATCTTTTTGCCGGCTCGATGACGTCTTCAACCCACCTTCCGCGCGAAGGATTGCTGGCCTTGGCCCCGCTGTGGTCTCTTTTGTCCTTGACTGATAATAAAATATCCGAGTCCCAACCGTCGGCAACGGGAGGCACATGAAGGGCGCGCGGCTGCCACTCGGTTAGCAGAAGCAGGGCTTCGATGGAACCCAACGTTCGGGTCTTTGCCTTGGAGCCCTTCTCTTGGCCGAGCACAATTCTCATCAGGAGATTCTGGCAGTGTTCCCAAAGACGCTGGTGAATCAGGTAGCCCCTTGAATGACCACACGGAACCGGTAGGGTATGATACCTCGACGATATGGTCAATATCATACAGCAAAGCATCGGCTCGGATGTAACCAAGTAATAATGATTCGCATGATTGGCGTAGAAGTCGTCCATAATCGGCGTCAGGGGTGCCATGTTCTTGAAAAACCTAAGATATTCAGCCGCCCAGCTCTTCACGTACAGACAGATTATTACTTACAGGTCGACGTATGTGACGGCCTCTTCGGCCGAGAACCAACCCATCTTCACGAAACGGTACGTGTTCCAAACTTCCAACAGTTCGGCCGATATACCGTCATCGTGATGAGAAGGTGAGCATTCCGCGGACGTCAGATCGGCCTCGCTGTGTGGCGAGGTTTCGTCACCCAGAGAAGTCCCAGCGGTAGCATCCATCGTGGTCCGCAGAGCATTCTGACCACCAAGCCTCTGTGATTCATGGTGAGCGGCCTCGAATAGAAGATTCAAGGCATCATTTCCATTCGACACGACGGTGCGCAACATGGAATCCGCCACCTCCGTGGGAACAGCGTGGGAACCACGGTGGTCGCCAATACAGTTGGCATTGTCTTGCTCACATGATGTAGCTAGGGAGACGCCAGAGTATCGCGGTGGGTCTGTTTCCGGATTTGAGGGCTGTGCTGTCGGCGCAGGAGAGGGGCATAGATCAGGTCGTGCTACAAGCGAACTAGTACAGGAACCACCCTGATCTATATACATGTAAGCGACCGCGTTAAGTTTTGCCTCATTAGGTTTGCCTTACCATGCGTTTTGCTCATCTGGCGTTTTCCGACAGCGTGTCTCTCGGGCGGAAAGTGGCAGGCCCGCATCTCACGCCGGCACCGTGCGCACGGCAAGCCGGCGAGGTGATCTTCGGCACTGATGGAGCACTTTGTCTTCCGTTTGCGACATTGAATGCATGCTGATTTTGACAAGGGGGCGTCTCCGTTAGCGATGCTATGCTATGCTGCGCCTTGCCGTACCTACTATGCCTTGCGCCGGTCCCCAGTGTGTCGGCGGTTATTGGTGGCATACGTACCTTTGTAGGCGCGGTGGAATCCTTGGCGATCCGGCTTGGGGTTGGAAGAAGAAGAGCCGGCTCCGGCGGTAGCCGTCTGTTCTCCGGCCATTTTCGAACAGGAGGGATTTGAGCGAACGAGGACAAGGGATGCGCGGACAGATCGACAGCGGCTCCTAGTTTTAAAGCAATACAGCCTAGCATACGTCGTTAAACTTCGATCTACTCTGTGATTAGGCCGCTTCCCGGAAACGCGCTTTTCTTTTCTGTGAGCTGTTATGAGTACCTACGTGTATGTCTGAACGTCGTAAAACCCCTGCACTCATAGATTAGGGGGTCTGTGCGAACATGGAAAATATCGGATACCTCCGGATAGTCATGGATCCACTGATCCCTGATCCCCACAGATCTATGTAGCACTACTGCGTCGTATTATGATATGGTGCCAAGAACCCCCTGGATAGTTGTCTACTGAGTCTGAGCTGAGGACAGGATTTGCCCGACTGTCTGTGCTCTGTTGGTAGCTGTATGTAGATGATCTGCACTCCTATGAACAGAGATAAAGAGATTTTGATATTGCGGTAGGGATGATAGGCTAAGCCATGAAGCAGGCCGAGAATTGTGTCTGAAGTTCATTGAAGCAAATGCCGTGTGTCTTCAAGATTATTGCTCATAGTATAAGTGTGTGTAGTCGACGGGCTGTTAGACTAATCAGCGCCTAGATCCCGCTAGACCCATCTCTAATGATGAAAACTTGACGAATTACCATGGAATGGAACATACGATAGTTCGCCAGTGTATGAACCAATGAACTATCGTGTTGGATCCACCTCTCTCAGCTATAAAGACATCGCCAAGTCGCCATTTGATTTTAGCTATGTCGACAGCATTTTCCTGTTTCCTATAGAATGAGCTTTATGGCGCAAGAGTAACCGAATGAGAACAATGAAAGAAACGTCTAACGAAGTGTCATGTTTGGTATTTCGAATAACGAGCGGACCAGTTTAAGATACAAGCTTCGATGCAGATCACCCTACCAACACGCACCGGCTAACCTCACGCCATTTCCCTTCAAGTCAAGTAGCGGAAAGAAGTGTTCTTGTCTCCCCCCAAAGTGACGTCAACATGGACGTTCTCGTCAACCGGCCCATACAGTCTGTCACGTCTCTTGTTTTCGCTTTCGAGGCCGACGTGCAGTCCGATAGAGAGAATGACGATCAGCCCAGTCAAGCCACATCCCGTGGCGGTACCGCGCACATAGAACGGCCTACGGATTGCGCATTAGCTTTGTTTCTGCTATAACCTCTCCCCCACTTGGCGTGTCACGATAAGCTAGGGAGGAAGTGCAACGGAGACTTACCCATCAGAGTCCGGAAATAGCGCGCTGCTAACAAACGAAGAGCACTGCCCGAAGGTGCCTACGAGGGCGAGGCCTGCGCCCCTTTTCGAATCTCCGCCCTGGTTGTTGAGGAGCCAGACCATGTTGATGCTGAGGGCCGGGAAGATGCCGCACACCGCCAGCCAGACGGCGAAATATCGCACCCCGTCCTGGGCTTCATCCTGGACGACGGCGAGCAGAAGGTAACCGATAGTGCCCATCGTCGCGAAGGCCGCAACGACCCAGCCTCTCTTGCCGTACTTGTCCGAGATCCAGGCAGCCAGCAGACAGCAGAGGAAAGAGGCGAAGTACGCCGGCGCGATCAGTCCCTGCGAGTTGAGTGATGAATAGCCCATACCCTCAACGATCGTCGGTAGGAAGTTGGACAGGCCGGCGAAGGAGTAGTTACAGCTGAAGTGGATCAGCGTATGCACATAGTTCTGGTAGTCCCCGAGCCCGGCAGTGAACTGTTTCCAGTTGACCTTGGTCTTGGCCGTTCGGTCCACGGACTCGAGACGCGAGACCGCCCTCTCCCTCTCCCCCTCGGTCAGGAACTTCGCGGTGCCTGGGGAGTCCGGGAGAAAGAAGAATACAACAATAGTAAACAAAACGGTGGGCGCGCCCTCTACGTAAGTATTAGGGTCTGACAGAGTGGTAGGATAGGGGCTTTCGGGAACACATACCGATGATGAACAGCAGGCGCCAAGGCTTGATGGAGTCTTTGATTTGTAAGATACCGAACGCCAGAGCGGAGGCAAAACAGTTTGCCAAGGGTGACATTCCCAGCAACACAGACACACGCTTCCCGAGCTCGCGTCGTTGGTAAAAGAGAGACAGGAAATAGGGGGCACCCGCCCCAAAAGCGGCTTCAAAAATCCCGAGGAACGATCGGCAGGCGATCAAGCCCGCGTGGTTATTCACAGCGCCACAGCTCATTGCCGCCGCACCCCATCTGCGGTCATACGAAATCGGTTAGCCACGTTGTCGGGGATTTTCAGTGAAGCAGCCGTCATAGCGGAATCATTCAGCCGGACACTCACAGGAAGCAGAGACCGGCAACGTAGATGTGAGCTGGGAAAATCCTCCAAAAGAGCTGCGTCCATTCGAATAGCACGTAACATATGTAGAAAGCCTGGAGGACCCAGGTCCAGTCGGTGTCGGTTAGACCGAGGTCGTCCATTATGCCCGAAGTCTTCGCATTTCCGATATTACCCCTATCGAGGTACGATAGGACGTAAAGGACGCAGACGAGGGGGAGCAGGTTCTTGTCCAGCTAGAGAGACTGTTAATGAACGACATCCCAATATCTGCCCGGTTGGAAAAAAAAAATACCTTTTTGCGAATGTAGGATTGTTCTTCGGCACCGACCGATATGTGAGAGAGCGAAGTATCGGAGGCTTTTTCTCGAAGCTGTGCCTCAGAAGAAGTAGGTTTGATGGATTCAAGGTCAACAGAGGCCATGGTGATACTCCGAGCGTCCTTCCCGAGGATTCGCTAAACCGGCAGTAAAGGTATTACAGATATGTATGTAAAGAAAAACAATGATAATAAGAAACGCTAGGAACGGCCTTCTGTCGTCTTCCTCCCTGAGGCGTGACGAGGTTGGCTTTACCTACAAGCGATGATATTAAAAGATGTTAAGATAATGGTTGAAGATGTAAACTTGGACAGAGGAAAACATGTAGGTGCACAGCAGTCTAAATAGACTTCTTCAATCCTTCCGACACTTTGACCCAAGCAAAAACTGAAGGGGTGCCGAAGTGTATGATCTAAAGAAAGCAATCAAGGGTATAAAAAACGGGGTAGTCAACACTAAAATGCCTAGATGGTTGTATCATAGTTGTTTTGTTTCCTCACGTCTGCCGACTGCCTAGATGTCATTCACCACCCGTACTGCAACCGTCCCATGCGGGTTCTATGCCCCCCGCAAGGTGCTAATGTGAGCAGCCGGGCCTCGAAACGATTAGCGCTCGGGGTCAGTGCATCGTGTTATTTCAGGTGGGGTGGATGACGATCTGCCGACGATGTGCTCCGTGGTGTTCCTGAACTATCCGGGCGAAAACGGGGTCGTCTCCAACATCTGCCCTGATGGCCTCGTCACCATACGAAAACCTTGGAAGCTATAAGATCGGCGAGGAGTACGGAGCCACGCGGACGTCATTTATAATAAACTTAATACATCTTGTTCGCCTGTTCCTTATACTCCGGACCGACTACTCATTTCTTGGGGCTCACAGCCATCTCAGCATTGACACCATCCATCTTCGATATCTAAACAGTGTTTGACTCAAGAAGCACAAAATGTCGAAATCCATCGTGAACACCGTCCCCTACCCCTTCGCATTCGATGTCCCCCTCAACACGAAGCCGGGCGCGCCGGGACAAACCCAAGACGTCACGCTGAATCTGCCCAACGTGCGCGGCAAGGTCCCCTCCCTACAAGCCTCGAGGCTGCGCACCATGATGCTCGAGGCGTCGCGAGACCCGTCCAAGATCCTCGCGCACTGCTGCGCGTACGACGGGCTGTCGTCGCGCCTGGTCGAGGAGGCCGGCTTCCCGATGGTCTTCCTGGCCGGCTACCCCGTGGCGAGCGCGCACGGTCTGCCGGACGCGGGCTACATCGCGATGGCGGAGATGTGCGACAAGATCCAGGAGGCGGTGCGCCAGACGTCCGTGCCGGTCATGGCCGACGGCGACACCGGCTACGGCAGCCCCATGAACGTCAAGCGCACCGTGCAGTGCTTCGCGGAGTCGGGCGCCGCCGGCATCATGATCGAGGACCAGACGTGGCCGAAGCGTGAGCGCTCCCCNCCCCCCCCCCCCCCGACCCTGCCGGGGTGGTTGTTGATTTACTGACGCCGGGCAGGATGCGGACATACCAAGGGCAAGTCGGTCGTCTCGCGCGGCGAGGCGTTCGCCCGAATCCAGGCAGCCTGCGACGCGCGGGACGAGGGCAAGGACATATTCGTGCTGGCACGGACGGACTCGCTCATCCACGGGTGGGACGAGGCCATGGCCAGAGCTCACGAGTTCAAGAGGATCGGCGTGGACGCCGTTTTCGTCGAGGCGCTTCCCGATCGCGATTCCATGACGAGGTGTGTGCGGGAACTGGACATGCCGGTGTTCGCCAATAGTGAGTGCCTGCCAATGCTGCCTAATGTAAACTCAAAGGGTGTTCTCGTGGCTAACCGTCGAGCTGTTACCTAGTCATCGAGGGTGGCAAGACCGAGAACCTGTCGGCGAGGGATCTCGCGGAGCTCGGGTTCTGTGCCGTTGCTTACCCCTGGACCCTTGTCGCCGCGAAACTGAAGAGCATCCGGGAGACCCTCGAGGCTCTTAAGGAGAGCATGACCGTCGGGGCGCCGCCGATGATACTGTCGTATGCGGAAGTGTGTGAGGGCGTCGGGTTTAACATGTACTGGGTATGTCAAGCCACACTCGACCCGGCCCGGCCCGGTTTGCCATGGCTAATCCATTGACATCTAGGACGAAGAAGAGCGATACAAGTTCAATGACGATGGTCTTCTTCGCAAAAGCAGCTAACGCATAACGCTGTTAAATCAATAGCTTTGATTGAATCTGTCACAAAAGCGATGTCGTTGTTACAGATACAGGAATAATACACCATGTTCCATGGCAGGATAACCAAGCAGTGACCGAGGCTTATGAGTGCGTGCTGCACACCAGTTACTTGATTACTAGAGCTTAGATCCCACCAGAATGGTTTGAATACCCTGCTTTCTCCCTAAGCATCTCAGACGACGCGTTGATGTTAGTAGTTGGTACCAATCTTCCAGTCACGCTTTAGATAGAAGACTCGTTCCAAGCTCTCCCCGAGTTTTCCCTGAAAAGCAGCGTAATATTGGACACACCCATAATCCAATATGTGCTGGACAAGCGAACCATGTACGCACGAGGTTGTAAGTTAGACCACGGGGAGAGCCGAAGAGGATCTGCAGGGAGAGTCTCGCAGGTGAAATACTCGACCAACACGCATCAAAGGGATACGACCGGTACAGTTGTGTAACACCATCACACGCCACACTGGCTCCGGTGCCTCCAGCTCTTTGTCCATGTTATGGATGTCATAGTAGCCAAATCCACATCCACTACCCTATTCTACGTTTTACCCTAGCTGCATCCATTGTTATTAACACCGAAACCCTGCGAAGAGCCTCTTTCCCACCCACCCTTTTGCTGTTAATACCCACGACCCCCTGTCTGATGTCGTTCTGAAATGTTGCCACTCCAACGTGTCTGGAATCTCGGCACGATCCATCGGACGCTTATCTCATTAACTCGAATTAATATACAAAATGGCAGGTCCTCGCGTGCTTTTGCTCGGTGGCTACGGCAAAGTGGCTCAGCTGCTAACACCGTTACTGCTCCAACGCTCCTGGAACGTCACCAGCATCATCCGCGACCCAGGGCAAATCGCACCTCTGGAGAAGCTTGGGGCAGATTCGAGTGGAAGTGGCAAGCTCACCGTCCTCGTGCGTAGCATCGATGATATCAAAAGTGAAGTCTAGGCCAAGGCAGTGATCGATGATGTCAAGCCCGACTATGTGGTCTGCAGTGCGGGCGCTGCCGGAAACGGGGCACCGGAAAGAGTATGCATTCATCCACGCATCATACATTCCGTCAGCTCCAAGGAAACCTAACGCTACAACTCGCAGTTCGAAATCGTCGATCGCGATGCGGCATGCTACTTCATCCGTGCATCCGTCGCCACCCCGTCTATCACCAAGTTCGTCCTGATATTATTCGTCGGATGTCGGATTCAGAAAGCGCCATGGCTAGACGAGGCCCATTGGCAGCAATACCTCGTGTCAACCCGCAATCCTTTCCAGTGATATCACGAGGCCAAGCTCGTAGCCGAGCAAGGACTATACGCAGCGAGGGAGAAGAGGAACGACCTTTCCTGCATTTCCCTTCGTCCAGGTCGCTTAACCTTGGAGCCTGTCGGCAAGGTCAATCTCGGAAAGCTTCCACGTGCTGAGGGCCTTTCTAGTAGGGCATCCGTCGCGCACCTGACCGCTTTGCTTCTCGAGTCTAATGCCAAGAGCTGTTGGTTGGATATGTTAGACGGCGATGAGGATACCGAGGTGGCAGTAAAGAGATGCGTTGAGGAAGGCGTCGATTGTGTGGAGGGCGAGCCGTATGTATTGTCGTTAACAGTTCAATGAAGCTTTCTACGTAGTCATCACACGTTGAGAATAGACGCAGGTTATGAGTGTCATAGTAGTTGCTACTAGGAAGTATCATCACTAGGAGTATGTGTGGGAGGGTACCTCCCCCTTTATAGCCACAGATTGTGGGTCGTTGTATTAGCCTCCTGAATATTCCAACATCACACTTCCAAGGGGTAAAAATCCCAGAAGATAAGGACAGAAACCGATCAGAATATGCCGAGGAAATATACCTTTTTCGGGACGATCAAGCCTCAGGGGTCGAAATCATTTGTAGCAGAAATAAGATTATGTGTCTTTGCATTGCACCATACTTGTGCATTTTACGCCTCTTGTCGACCGCGGCTCTGCCTCGAACCCGCGGATATGAAATAATATTGTCCATGGCCTTGAAATCGGTACTAACACTATGTATGATGCTCTTACAAGTTCACGTATCCGTGGGAATGGAGGCAGGGAAGCGCTCACCGGCGGCTTTAAACGTGGACAGAATAGCATCAATATCCCCCATATCTTTATCCGTCAGTTCGACGAGTTTGGAGTTCTCCTCCACCCGCGCCGCTGTTGAAGCACCCGGGATTGGGATGATCGTCGGCATGCCGGGACGTCTCGATAGCGATATCGTCCAGTTCACAGCGAGTTGCGTAGGGGTGCAGCCTTTTCTCTCCGCCATTTTCTCGACCAAGTGTACTAATTTCATATTGATCTCGAAGTTTTCCGGCTGGAAACGAGGGAAGTGGCGCATCATAGAATCCGCCGGAATATCTTCGAACTTCTTGATCTGGCCCGTAAACATACCTCTACTCATCGGTGAGTAGGCAATAATCGGAATACCATACTCTGTACAGGCAGTCGCGACGCCTCGAAATAACCCTGAAGCTGGTCCTAAATATCTTCACACGTTGAACTATTACTTTTCACCGGACAGCCAGTATCATAGTCTCGGGATCATGGACATATGATTCTAGCGCGGACTAGTGGATCGGAAACAATGAACGCAGGTTTCTTGGGGACTGTGTCAGGTCTGACTCTCAAAAGGGGACCGGATCACGGGCCATATGCCCCTGAAGGGTGTCTTGATATGCTGGCGCCCCCATGTATAGTGGCACTGTTGTCCTCCGTAGCACTGCAGCGCTCACTACGTTGATACAGTGAAGATATTCCTACACTGCCTACTTAAGATGACAGAATGTAACCATCCCAGAGCCTTGAAGGGAGCCCTATAGAGACGTAAGACTCTGAGCCTACGCGTGGTATAAAAGCATTGCCCCCCTCGTTCTTCAGCCAAAGCTCCAACTATTTCTTTCTTGCTCATTTTTCTTGTGTAACATCTTACGGTATCTACTAATAAAAAAGGATACTCAGACGCCATGCGTTTATTGAATTCGAAGACCTACAAGGTTCATGAGTTCCAGCATGACAATCCAAAGGGAGGCTACGCTATCTTGTCCCATACATGGGAAAACGGCGAATGCACGCTCCAACAGATGTTGTCTTCTCCTGAAGAAGCGAAAAAAAAAAAGAATGATATGCGTATGGAAGACCGAGCGTATTTTCTCTTGGGCCTGTTCGGCGTTAACATGCCGCTTTTGTATGGAGAAGGCGCTAAGTCGTTTACCAGACTCCAAGAAGAAATAACGAAAGGCTCTGACGACCATACCCTATTTGCTTGGGGAATGCCGGCAAATCTGATGACCATGATGGACTTTGTTCGCAGCGCAACATCAGGGTCACAACTGCATGACCTGCTTGCTAACTCACCATCCGATTTCGTCACGGAGCACAGGCTGGTTCCGTTACTGAGTTTGCAACCAGACATACCGCCGATGATGTCCAGCAACGGGATACGGATAGTCCTTCCCACTTGGTTCATCAATGGATACTCTTTCGCTGCGATATCTTGTACCATGGAAGGAAAAAGACGGTGCTACCTAGGTATTCCTTTGATTAGCTGGGACTGGAAATACACGGCTCGTAGTGAATCTCTCGTTCTCATCCCAGATGGAGACTAGCCGCTGGCGGAGTTTCGCACCTTACTGGTCAAGGAACCGGTTTCAACCCATATGAAGCGCTCTCTTGAGACGTTTACTATAGTACAAATATCAAGTGTGGAACCGAGCAGCAGATATAAAAGGAAAAGTTTTATCTTCGAGGGGCTGTACTGCTTACCAGATGTGGAATGTTCCCCTGACAAGCGAGTTATCACATTTCCGGTGACCAGAGGAGGGCCGCACGCAGTTCTTTTCTTCTCTTCAAATGACGTCTTGGGGGGGGGGGGGGGAATACCTAGCAGCGCAGATGGAAGAATTGGTCGAAATGACCCACTCGAGGAATCCTTCCAAGGCTACTGTGGAAAGCCAAACAACTCTATATGACAGTTTATACCCTTTTGCTATCATCATAGGGATGACCCTCGGTTCTTCCAATAGTCATTGGGCTGTTATGGTACCCATACTGCGCGAAGAACACGCTGACGAAGATTTCCATCGATTACTTCGAAAGGATGCGGAATTAGTGCGTCGCTGCATGACCAAGGACCTCTTGAAGCGTATGCTCAATGACCCTATTACTCGGGGAACCTTTCAGCAAGATCCCACAAGACAAGTTTATTAAAACTTGTTATCGTGGGCCCTATCACCCCTAACCGATCTATAGCAGGGATGTGTGCCCTCGCAGGGATATTAGCCCTATTTTTACATAACCCGGCTATTTAGTCGCTCGCGCATACAGCCAGCTAGTTAAAGCTCTTTTAGATAGTTACAATAACAGCTTTTGACTGCCTTTTAAACTATTTGCGTACAAAAAGAAATAAAGTAATAATTATAAGCCCAATTATTACTTAATTGCTTTCCGTTTTTTATTA
>JWIU01000084.1:106575-127296 GCA_000966885.1 Xylaria sp. JS573 | reverse complement strand
ATTAATTAAATTAATAAAAACATTAATATATTTTAAATAAAAAATTTCAAATAAATAAAATATTTTTTACTTTTAAAACAAACATAAATAGCTAGTTAAAGTAGTAGGTAGTAATAAATAAAGAAGCCATCAGCAATAAAACCGATTAAAATAATAAGACTTAAACGCACCAGTAACAACGACAAAGATCACATAGGTTCTCTACGCTCGCAACGGCTTAATTAACGCAAGTAATGTCAAACGAATGAATTTAGTGCCGCGCAGCCTCGAAAGCTGGCAGTCTAGCTGGTTGTCTAACTATATATGTGTGCGCGAAGCGCAGAAAAGACTGACAACTAGATATAACGCATCACAAAGATGACTAATACTGAACATGAACTAGCTGCACCACTTCACTTTTTATATTAAATAACCTGATTTATTTATCTCTATCCACATATAATACAAAAGCGTAGTTCTGGCTTACGGCATTAAATGTCTTTAAACCCAGTCTAGGGGTTTAAAGACTATATGATATGTAGGTACTTAAAGTTTAAACCACCTGCCTTATCAACTCCCCACATGCTACCTACAGGGATATATGTACCTATGCATGTACAGGGGTTCGATGGCGTCAATTTTTGGCGGGGAACATTCGGCCTACACAGCAACCCGTAGCCGCTGAAGCTGACCGAAGCCTTCTCGATTTTTTTGAACACAACGACCACCTCAACATCCCAAGAAACAGTCTTACGATCCGCCGTGAAATGCAGTAATATAAAGGCGAGGAGCGCTCAGGGCTCAATGGAAACATAATAGATATCAATCAAACGCCCACGACAATCGACCATCATTATTCCGGCGTGGTCCCCGAGGAGCAGCAAGCAGCAAACATGACCCGGACGAGCCTCGCGAAGCTCGGTCGATTGACCGCCGCCCGCGCCTGCACCGCCCCCGCCGCCTCCGTATCGAGCCCCGGCCGGTTCGCGCGCGTTCTCCGAGCCTCCAATACGTATTACCGGCAACCCCCGGCACGATGCCTCTTCTCCACGACCGCCCGCGTCGCGAAGCCGCTGTCGCCCGAGGCCCTGAAGGCCGTCAAGCCCGCGCCCATAACGGACGGCGAGTACCACGAGCTCGCGGACGAGTACCTCGAGACGCTGCTGCTGAAGTACGAGGAGATGCAGGACGAGCGCGGGGACATCGACGTCGAGTACAGCGTAAGCCTGTCTTCCGTCCCTTCCGCCCTTCCGCCCCGCCTTACCCCCCAAAATCCCAAACAGGCCCTGGCATACAATACCCACCTAGATAGATAGACATCCCACGATGTCGCGGCGTCGCACGCACTGAAACCGACTGGCTAACCGCGTGTGTCCCCTGTTACCTACGTCTTAGTCCGGCGTCATGACGGTCAAGATCCCCGGGGCCGGCACGTACGTGCTCAACAAGCAGCCGCCCAACAAGCAGATCTGGCTGTCGTCGCCGCGGTCCGGCCCCAAGCGCTACGACTACGTGGTCCTTAGCGAGGGCCAGCACCAGAAGCAGGAGACGGGCCGCGGCGGCTGGCTGTACCTGCGCGACGGCACCACGCTCGACGAGCTGCTGCACGAGGAGACGGGCGTCGTGCTCGAGGCGACGCCCGTGGATAAGGTCGAGTGATTGAGCGCGCGCGCGATGCGATGCGATGCGATGGGATACTGTTGGATGTCTGCGGTTGAGATTGTAGGAGTTGGTTGGGGGACTTTCTTGCGGAAAGCAATTGCATTGTAACATACATACATACACACTCTCCACGCTTTGGGGATGTTGTGCTATACCACCAGCTTTACTCTATCACGATATCAAGCAGGGGACCAGGAAGGACCTGTGCGACTAACGATACACAATGCATATTAGCCGAGTCGGGCTGAGTTCAGCTTCTGCTTGTTATTTTAGTCACTCCCGTCAAACGAACAGAAAAGAAAAAGAAAAAGAAAAAAAGCAAGACATCGGTTTTCTCCGATCTGCGTAGCGGAGCCCTGCTGGCTCCAGGACGCCGCGTCAGGTGTCTTACCATACTTCCGGTTCCAAACTGTGCTACGTAAAATGATATTATGCTCGTGAGAAGGCTACGACACCCCGCACCACCCTTATTACTCACCCCCGGGAGCCACAGCCACAGGCCTGCCGCCGACCTTCATGCACCTTGTACTCACAATTTAGGTACACGCCTCATGGGATGGATGCTCCGTGGCTGCCGATAGCCCCGTCGGTTCCAGCTATCTCGAGCATCTCGAGGTCTCTCGGGCGTCAGTCCGCGCGTCAGACCGCCATGCAAGGGGGGATTTCCGCCGCAACGGCGCGTCTCTCGGAGCACGATTCGTATTTTTCGATCGCGGCCGGGTACCCCTACCCCGTAAGTAAAGTCGCGCGGGCGGGTGGTCGCGTCGGCGACGTAGGGTAGGTAGGGAGGGAGGTAGTCTACGTGGTGGCGTGGCGATGGACTACCTAGGTATTTGTTTCAGGCCGAGTACAGGCCCCAGAGACCCCCCGGTCGATGAGGCTCTGCGCGCGCAATCCAGTCACCCAACCGGGGTACCGGCGTGTGCCACGGCGCCATTGCGGCGTTACCTGTGCGGTCAGGGATCGTCCCTTACCTTCCCCTTCCCCCCAACCCGGCGAGATGGGATGAGATATCTTGGGAGTTGGGACGAGGTACCGTAGGTAGTTACCGCGTCACGTCATGCGCGCGTCCTGCCCTGCTGGCCTGGCGTCGGGACGCCGCCTTAACGGCCGGCAGACGTGCTTCCATACCTACTTAACTACAGATGTGCACAATAAGTCGCGGACTCGTAGGATCGCGCTGGCTGGCTGGCTGGCTGGCTGGCTGGCGGGTAGGCACATGCCACGAGGGCGGGCGAATGCAGAGACGCGGACGGGGCGTTGAGAGGAAAGCCCGGCCGCGAGGGATCTGTCTTCCAAGGGCATGAAGATGATGTTTCTGTGCAACGTTTATTATATATATGTATTCTTATTTTATCGTCGTTTCTTTCACCGCCTCGATCTTTCACGTTCAACGACGTATTTCCCGATTTGTGCTCCCGTGTAAGCGCCGTGACGTCTCCCGGGCAAACTCTATCGTATCCCCTGCCCAATGGGTAGGCAAATTGGCCAGGGAGACCGAGCACGAGGCGTGTCTCCATCTCCGGATGGTCGCGCAATCGCGTTGTAGGAGGTGTGCGATCAATGCAGTCAAGAACGGGTGGCCGCATGCAATTAATATCGGCTGGTTGGGCGCGGGCGCAAAGAGGTAGTTTTGGAGGTGGCTCACAAGGGTGCTCCCTGATTTGAGATACACCCTGTTTTGGCGGCGGCGAAGGGTGCCCAGATCCATCTCTAGTTGTATGGATGTAGGTGTACATGGATCCCTAGTACATAGCTCCGTCGGCGATAAGGTTGGGTTAGACCGGAGTGTAATCGGACCTCATCCGGCTGTCGAACGACCTGCCCTGCCGTCTCTCTACCGTCGTGAGGTGAACGCGGAGCTAACGACAAAAGTCCCATGGGCAATATCGCCAGCCGCTGCACTATCACCGAATGTCAGTGTACCTGCCCAAACACGCCGTGTGCGCAGCGCTCGCGCAGCTTCCAATCGTATCCAGGCAGCGCAGCCTACGCAATTGTGCCAAGGGAACAGCGATGTCGGATGGTTTTCGTTCGTCCCCTGGTGTTCACGCACGCAAATCTGCAAGTCAAGAAGTGGCCGATGGCAGCTGGGCGGCCGACCGACAGGATGGGTTGGTATAGCACCTGCCTTAGCGGGAGAACAGCTATGTACCCAGCCCTGTCTGGCCCTTGTTGCTCTCCAGCTTGTCCACCTACTTGAGTTGGTGACTAGGTAGGTCTGGCCAATGCAATGCCGAGGCCAAGCTACCCACCCCCGGCCGTCGTGCTCTCTAGGTTACTAGCTTTGGGGTATGTACAATGAGATAGACCGGCGCGATGACGGTATAATACCATGCCGTCTTATTAGCTGACTACTTACTTGCCGCGCTTTATCTTAACATCGTGGAGAGAAGCGCAGAGGTACACAGGATAGGATGCCTGGTCGCGTCCGTCGGCATAGGGAGGCGCGCGAGGCAAACATGGAAGGCCCCGATGGACAGGGGACAGGGGACAGGTCACGTTGAAGTTGGGAGGTAGTAGCGGATAGGTAGTAGGCAGGTATCATTAGAAATCAAAAAGACCAACACCAACGCAATCGCAATGCTATTTTACAATTCCCTTCTCGGTCCAGCCGCTGAGTCAATCCCGTGTGGGTGTGTGTGTGGGTGTGACGAGACCCGGCCAGGGTCTCAACGCCTCTAGGCGTTGGCCCACCTCCTGTCCCACGCCGCCAGGTCCTTTTTCATCGATTTGCCTGATTTGCCGGTGGGCTGGCCGGTGACGAAGAATCTCTCCATCGCGTCCGTCTGTCCAGCGTATGTCTTGGTGCGTGCCTGTCCTTCCTGGGCACGGGCGGCCGGTGGATGAGACGGGCTTCCTCGCGACGGAGCGCTGAGGGGCAGTTAGTGGGAAGAAGAGCGAGCACCCGGAACTGGATTAATTACCTGGAGACGTTGTGGGAATAGGTGTAGCCGCCTCCCTGGTGAGACATGGTGGATGGCGGGGGCGGGGTGAGGCGGTGGGGCGTGACTTGGATGAGTGCAAGTGATAGTGATGGACTGATATGATAGAGCGATAAGAGACTATGTCAATAGCTTCCCTGGCGTGCTAGACTTGATTATTGGAAACTAATTTGTAGAATTGGCGTTTAGATAAAGCTGGCTGGGTAAGAGCGTAGGCAAACTCGGAGACGAAGACGTAGGGTTTGACTCTCTCTTCCATCCAACCCGCGGCGACGCTTGCCGTTATTTATAAAGCTCCCCATCGCCATCATTACGCAAAAGGACAACCCAAATGCGGATGGATGGATGGCCACGTCAACAGCAGAAGTAGAGAAAACCGAAGTCTGAAACATTTCACCGAAAGACTACTCAGGGTGGTAGAAGTAGAGTCTCTGCTGTAGAGAGAATCGTGACTAGGGTGGACCTCGTGTTTGCCGCAAATTACCTATGCTATGTCCGTCTCCCGGCGGTGGACGAGTGGCGAGTTTGGGAGATTGACGAGCGGCACAGCTAGTAGTAGCCAATACCTACCTACCTACATAATTACGTATGCGGGTAACGATCAAGCTGGGGAGAAAAAAAGTCACGACTAAAACGTGATGACTCTTGACAGCGGAGGGGGTGGCTGTGGCGACCAGGGTAGATAGTATAGATCTTTTAAAGATTGAGAATGGTCGTCACCCGTATCTCAACCCATGAAACATAACAACGACGAGGAGCCGGACCAGCGGGGCGGACGGGTGAAGCTTCTCAGTGGTCGGAGGCACGGCATGCGGCAGGTAGTTGATCGATAGCGACGAAGGTGCGGACAATATGTAAGGCACTGTTTCAACACCACCCTATGCCATACTACGACGGTACCCAATAACATAAACGACATTCTGGTTAGGATTGCCTGCCTATCGTAGTGTTGGCCTTGGAGTGCTTAGTGCAAACATGAAACATGGGATGAATACTATGGAGAAAGTCCTATGATGTCTCGTGGGTGGCAAAAAACCTGGATGTCGTATTGAGAAGTAGAGAGGGCAAAAAGAAAAAAGCAAAGACTAGCGCGAGCTGCCCACCAGCGCGTCAGAGACGAGCAAGGAAAGAACAGCGTGCTTGGCATCATGGACAATTTGCATGGGAATGAGAGATGTTGGACCACTAGATACCCCAGTCCTCGCCGAAACACAACAGATAAAAAAGATCCAGCCACTATTGCTGTACCTAGTTAGAATGCATGTTAATAGAAAAGGGAGAGAGTAAACCAAGGAACAAAAAAAAGCTTGTATAAAGCAGATTCTAGATCCAAGATTTCAGATTCTGGGTTCAATAGGTGTGTGGCCTGATCAGAGACAGCTCAGACAGCTCTAAGCTCCTTGGCAATCGCCAGCCAATCCCCGAGATTGTCCAACCATTGTTGGGCTAGACGAAGCTCAATCCCCGGATACACGGGTGGATTATCTCATCATGTGAGCGGCTGCCTTGACGAGTTGGTGGTGGTGGCCTTACCTTTTCTTCTATCTATTGGAACAACACTTCGTGGGTACGAAGTACATACTCGGGGAATGAAATGCAAGGTAGGTTACCTACCTGGTAGGCGACTGGCTGGTCGCGGCGCGGCGCCGCGTTGTGCTGTCTGTTTCCAGCCCGGCGTGGCTTGGTTTGGGAAATATCAGACCTCGGGACCCCGGCTACTGATGACTGGCTGGGGATGGACAATGGAATGGGATGAACAATTCGATTGATGAATTGATGGGATGGACGCACCGGCCCGGGTCGCGCAACCTCCTATGGAACCTTCATCGCGCCCTTCGTGCGACTGATCCTTTTTTCTATCGGGTTTCTACACTTTCCCTCCGCAGGCTCCACTAGCGAGGCACAGCTAGAGCTCCTCCATCCACCGTAGGCTGTTAGTGCGGGAGGTCCTCCCAATCCCCTGTCGTCGACGTGACAAGCCACAGCACAGGTTGCAAACTCCTACACAGCCACGCACAACTCACCACAGGCATGATAGTTCCCCAGGCAGGCAGGCAGGCAGGCTAGAGAGAGCTTAGCTACGTATCTGACCTCATCAATGATACAATATTCAACCTGCTCGCCAGCCTGACGGTCAACCTGGCAAAGAGCCGCGCGAGAGAGCTCGTATCGTTCCTCGCGTACCCTGCTTGGTGGGGTAGGGTCTTTTGAATGCTGGTCTGCAGAACACGCAAAACACCTACTTCAGGTACCTAGCCGGTCAACCTGCCTGCTTGTCCTTGCCCAATGTACTTAATATTCATCCAATGGACCAAGACCGACAGGATTGGGTATAATACGTACATGCTAGGTACATTATATTATGAAGGTATGCCCTCTTTACCTTTGGTAGGTATGTATCTCGGCAGTGTTTGTCGCTGGAAAGCCGCCCGGATCGCGGGGAATTGCCGTGAACAAGAAGGTATCTAGCTCAGCACAAGTACATCTGACGCCGTCAACGTCTGTCTTTCTTCCACCGATGACTGTTCATGGAGCCAAGGCTAAGCCAAGCCACTCACTCAACCACAGATCTACGAGTAGGTTGTATCGCAGTCGCGATCATGACTGGTGCGCCGCACCAGCGGGAAACGGGTACTTCCAGTGCTAACGAATCTCCCAATCTGGAAGTGCTTGAAGGAATCGAGGTCGAGTTGATTGGACGGGGGATCGAGGAAAGCGGAACAGGGTCGCCAGCGGGGTCACTGGCAGGGTCACTGGCAGGGTTCCTCCTGTCTGCCCTGTGCCGCCCCGCCTCTCTCCCTCCATCCTGCCTCGTCCATTCTAACCCTCCAAGCCCCCCCCCCCCATCCCCTCGCTCCCTCAGAATTCACCCCCGGAACAAACCAAAGTACTGCCACGCGAATCTTCGAACAAAAACCCTGGAACGTCCCATGAGCCGCGAGCCTTGCAACGATGAAGCGATTCTCTCTTAACCAGACATCACCTCCTTCGGGAGGGGCTAGCTCTCTCGTCTTCTCACTTTGTCCACGCGACCACGACAGCCTATTGGCTCACAATAGTACTGCGCCCAAGTCGTTGACATGAACTCGGCATCACCCACCACGAGCAACTCCACCGGGAGGGGTGGCCGTCCTAAGGACTGGACAGCCACCCGGGCTCGAAAACTGGTTCGACTGTACCTTTACACGCGACTCCCCTTAGAAAACATCCTGAAATTGCTAGAGGATGGTGTTTGGAAGCCAGGGTATGTTCATCGTGTACGTTTCTGTGGTAGGAAGAGCCTGGCTGATGTTCTTGTCCCATAGGAAGGATGCCGCGAACAAGGTCAAGAACTCGTTGCTAGGGAACGACCCTCGATGGATGAGACCCAAAGACGAGGAGGACGAGAATCGCCGTATTGCGGGACTCGAGATAAGTCGGCGCGCATCTCTGTTGTCCCGTGGAAAGTCGGCGAGGAGTTTCGACCATGCATCCACCTCGGCATTCTATGGTGACGACAGCACGACTCTTGCTCACTCATATCGGCCTTCTTACGAGGAGTCTGGCACGGCGACGGCGTTTATACCGGCCCATCAACAGAACCTCGGTCCTGCTTTACCTGTTGCGATAGGCCGCGTCTCAGACGTTGGTTACGATGACGACACGCTACCTGAATTTCCCCCGTCCTTCACCAGAGGAAAGAGGACGCCGCACCGAGACAGTGGTCTAACCCTTTCTACTGAGACTAGCATGACTAGTAGTTTTCGAGAAAAGCTAGCTAACTATCGCCGCCCGAAAGCCATTTGGCGTATTTGTAAGTAGAGTAATCTCTTATTCTGCCATGGTCGTATCCTCTTCTATCATAAATTCAATTCGAGATGTGAGATATATTGAGAATAGCCGCGTAATATCTGTGTTCTCCCCACCTTATGGAAATGGGTTTCTAACCTCATATGTTGCAGTCAAGTCATTTAGCTTCCCGACAGATATCGACCCACAACAAGCATTCCCGTCTTCCCCTGAGGCTGTCCACAGCCCGCTGTTCCAACCCAGCCCAGGTCGTTTTGCTGATGTTGATGAGCTGGTCCAACACGATTCACCCAGCGCATATTTTCCTCTACCTGGCGACCTTTTGAATGACAATTTCCTCCAGAACAATATCCAATGCGTGTTCGGTCCGAGACGTCATGAAATGGCAACCTGCTGGTGTCGGATTGCTGCTCAGGTCAAACCAATCCAGAAAGAATGGAACGACCATTTCACTGCCTCTGTTAACAATGCAAAACTTGCCAACCAGTATTTTCCAAGGAAAGATCACTTTGGAAACACGACTTTCCACTTCACTGCTGCAGCAAATGGAGACCACGCGGCTTTCATCGATTATGTCTCGAAGGGATTGAGCGCTGCCAATCTACTCGTACACGCGAAAAACACGGCACAGCAAACATTGCTTCACGTACTCCATCCCTCTTGGTACGACGACGAACCTCGTCTCGCGGAACTCCTTAACAGGCTCAAGAATGCCAATTTCGATATCCTGGCAACTGATGTATACGGTCGCAGTTTCTTTCACCTACTCCAGAATATGAAGCCGAATTCTACTCGCATCCCCCCTCGATTCTTTGACTGGAACTTACTGGGACAACGAGACGCCTTCGGTAATAAGCTTATGGATTCTCGGACTTCAAGGCACTTGAGTTATACTGCGGCCCAGGCATCAATCCAAACTAGCACTATGGACGTGGCTGGATCAGGACGGGGCCCCATTCCATTGATCAGAACCAACATGGCTCTGGATGACGGAGATGAAGCTAGGATTCGTCCCCAAACGGAGCTTCTGAATATAGTCTACCGCGCTGTCTCGGTTGACCCAATCAATTCAACAATGTCGGATCCCCGAATAGAGGACTCGCGTGGTCGTAACGCACTTCACTGTCTCGCGGAGGTCGAACTCGACGAGGAACGTCTTCGGACCCCGACTTCCGAACCTAGAGGACAGAAGAAACGGAAGCTTAGCGATGCGAACGAGACCGATCGCCGTTTCGAGTTCCTCGAAGGGCTTATTTGTGCGCACGTCAACGTCAACCACTACGACAACGGAGGCCAGACTCCCTTGATGGCGTTCGTCAGGCATCGGCCGGAGGACTCCAAGTGGGACATGAAAGACCTGGAAAAGATCATCAAGCGCCTATGCAGCGCCGGTGCCGACCTCGAAAGGCGCAACCGCCACGGGGAAACCGCTCTTCACGTCGCCGCAAGATCGGGCCAGAAGTACCTGGTCAAGGTGCTCCTGGACCTGGGGGCCAACCCGTACGTCCGCAACGCCCACGGCATGAGCGTCCTGGGTATGATCGACCAGCAATACTTGAATTCCGAAGGGGATGTGTACCTCGCGTCACGGCTCGAGGCGTGTCGTAGCTGGTTGACCGGCTGTGTGAAGGAGGGTTCGCTCCAAGAGCCAACCGTCTTCGACGAATGGGGCGTGAGGCGCGAATCTGTTTCAACGGAGTAGAATAGAACTCGGCGGCGATATATCTCTGTTCAAGTGTTGTGGGAGGGTGATGGACGGCGTGGGGATCGATCTTCTTGTGGGCGTCTTTTGTTTCTGGCGTTTTTCGCTTTGTATGTTCATACCCCCATCAGCAGATGGTGAGCTCAGATACCCAGGAGGCGTCGGGCTCGGATTTCCTCTAAATTTCTTTTCATTCCTTCCCAACGCAAAAGTGCACGCAACTGCAGCTCTCGGTTGTGCGTCGAGCGTGGAACGTATGAATGAATAAATGGACACGATGATTTTGAACTTCGCAACGAAAATCTACCTATGCACCCACCCACCCACCTACTTGCCCATGCGTGAGTTGTTTAACTAGGTTGTTCATACCTACGGGTGAATTCTAGACGAGAGGGGGAGAGACGGGAAAATCCATCCATAGCGGGAACCTTCCGTGTCCGCGTCTACGCCGCCCCGCCCCGCCGCCTCGCGGTCCGCCTCATGGTTCGCCTAGGCGCTTATTAGGTCCCACCCGCGCGCCTCTTTGGATGGGTTGGGGTGAGGTGAGGTGTGTGTGGGTGTGTGTGGGCGGTTGCTACCTCACAATGGAACCGGGGAGGGAGAGAGAGGGTCATCATGCAAGTAACCCTGGAACCTTCTGCAGACGGGATGAATGGTAGGCTGGTCTGGTAGGTAAGGTAAGATTCGATTCGATTTTCCTGCCCCCCCCCCCCCCCCCCCCCCCNGGCTAGGTAGGTCTGATACGGGAACATTGTAATGTTCCCACCCTTTTCGGATTACCTACGTAGATGCATGGATGCATAGATGGATGGATGCATGGGCGGCACCCACTACCGATGATGGAGGCAAGGGGCCCTTCTCTCTTCAACCTTATTGTTGCCCAATACTGCATACAGATTATGTACCCCTACGCACATCCATCCACACCGTCGTGCATGCTGAGAAATGGATCCCAGGTACCCTTCGCTGCAGCCTGGGTGCTGCGACCAGAAGATTACCCTTTTCGGCCCAGAGAATTCCCCCCCCCCCTTCCAATCTCTGGACGGCGGGGCCCTTCCACACACCTCCAATTGCAGACGTTGGCTGGCTGGTTGGTTGCATGGGCTCGCACGTATTCCGTATGAGTAGTAGGTAGGGACTTATTCGTGTTGCTACCAGGTAGGTACCGGCCGAGCCAGTACGTACCTAGTTAGATCAAAATGCCCATCTATGGATGCCCTGTATCGACGGCCACGCCTTATTAGGTAGGTATCTTGTTATATACCTACGCGCAACTCGCTCATATAAAGACGTTCTTGATGCGGGCCGGTTGGGGTCAGTAGTGGGAGCTTAGAGTTCGTATTGGATCACGACATTTGAAGCTTTGGTAGGTAAGTTGGTAGGTAGTCATGAGCAAATTATACATACATACCTAGTATTCTGGCAGTCTGGGGCGATATGGGTTGGCATCAACACCCGTACACATACCATCATGGTATTGGGGACACGTAGAACAACAAGAAAAGGAAGAAAAAAAAAAAAAAAAAAGCTCTTTGCTAGGTTCTTTCAATTCTGGCGCGCGCGGGTGCAGCAGGGTTGCCAAAGCCCCTTGCGGCGTCTGTGTGAAGTGAAGGGGTGGGAATGGATAGATGTGTCCGGAGCAGGCCACGGTCACGGCCTACCTGGTACGCAACTGTGCGGAGGTACGGAGGGGTACGGGGTTTGTGCGCGGTGTTTGGATGAGACTTTGGTACATCTGGAGACAAGCACGTACGTACCTATGTAGGTATCTAGTCTACCCATGTATACCTACCTGACACGAACATGCATCATGTTGAAAATGAGAGGAAGTTGGGAGATATCTGATGACCAGTTGACCCGACATTTCAACACATCATTGGTGAGAGAGGGAACCCAAGCTCAACCCTACCTAGGTGAGTATGTGATCACCATCCATGTATGTACGGAAGGAAGCGAATCATGCCGGCAGGTATCATGGTACCGGCGCTGCTGTTGTGGCTGTAGGTAGGTAGGCTGCAGGTAGGTAGGCTGCAGCCACAAAGTCCCACGACGGGGACAGGCCGTTAGGTATCCATCGTTCTCTACCTTGCCGCGTGCATCGCATCACCTAGTGAATACCTGTCCTACATGTATCTTAGGTACTGAAAGTAGACATTGCCGTGAGTGAACATCAGGTCCATTCCATAGGTAGACGGGAAGATGCCCCCCCCCCCCGTAATAAGGTACGGTAGACCGTAGGTACTTACCTACGGATGTCTCCGAGGACTCGGCTGTGTACCTCGGGGGCTCGGTCATTCGGTTTTTAAACGTTCCCATTTGGGTAGGTGTACTATGCAGGGGAATAGAAGACCTCAGATTGGCCAACCATTCGTAAATCCGGAGTTGCGTAGGGGGGGGAGGGGGGCGATGGGATTAGGGCTGTGTCCACGATCGTGTCCATACCTAGAGCATCTATGTATCTCAGGCTACAAGAATACCCACTGCGACTTGCATATACCCTTTCCCGCCGGTTGCCTTAGATAGGTGGAGGGACTGGCCAGTTTCGACGAGTCTGACATCTCATTCGTAGGCACTTTTTTTTTTTTTTCTTCTTTCGTCTTTCGTCTGCGTCAGAAGGAGAATCCGCCTAACATGCTGCTTAGGTAAGTGCCTACATACTACCGACAGAATCAAAATAACTGTTTTGCCGGCCTAGTCCTGCTGCATAGGTCTCGGGAACGCCTGAGTGCAACAACACTTTATAATAGCTATGTGACATCCGCCTTACGGACGTAAAACCCGTTGATTACAAATGTGTATATCCTCTTATCCTTCCGTGTAACACGGTTTTTTCTTTCTTTCAGGATGTGAGATTTCTTTTGTCATTGTACTATAAAATATCATTATGCGGTGAAAGCTCTTGATTCGCCAGAGCCCCCGTCAAGATGGTGGTCGTGTAATGCGATTGGGTGAAGGGTACGCTGTGCCGTTGGATGCGCTGGCAAATGGGCGGAACAGGGGGTAGGGTGGTAGGGTTCCGCTGAAAGTGCAGCTTCTGGCAGCTATCTACTGATCAGCGCGGCGATGATAGCGTCCGGTGATTTATCCGCTTGTGAGATTTATGAGTGGTTGTTGGACGTGAGTTGAACCCAAGACGGCAGAGGACGATCGCGGCTGCGACATGAATCCAAATGCTTCCCCGAAGGCGGCGATCATCCCAACAGGGACCTGTTGTTAAACCGAATCAAGGGTACATATGGTGTGTGCCCCGGAGATGACCTACTGACGCAATGCCAATAGCGCTGATAGGTGTTTTGCGTCGGTAGCTCATCTCCCGGTGTACCGAGCATACGGTCTACGAGAGCCTCTCGACGACTCTCACTTCGAGTCGATCCGCCCCCCAATCGCCACCAGGAAACTCACAATCGTTGTCAGGGATTGAGCTTACGTAGTACCCTCCGGGGAGGCCCACGCAATTAATCTACCGTCTCGTTGAGGGCGTATGTTTACTTACCACTTCACCCGCTTGAACAATTAGCAAGTAGATTAATTTCTACATAGTAAGATAGAGGGAAAGAATAGCTATTGAGCGGTATATATATTTTATGTATGTATGCCGTGAGTATCATCTAACCCATCATGGTAGTAAGTCGAATTCCGGTGCTCTTTGAGACTTGAAAGTTTATTTGCGTGGGGGGCTTGCCCTCCTACGAAGGCCTCCCCTAATTACCAGGAGAGTCGTGGGGGTCAAAATCTACGGCCCGGGATCGGGGTGCTTCTCGGTAACGTACATAGCTACTTGAAGCGCAGCCTCGTTCCCTGTAAAGAAAATCAGACCATGTCTAGCCTGTACACGCATGAGAAAAGACTAGGTAGGTATCTAAAGGAAAGGTGGTTATGTATTCACGATCGAGGAACCTAGGGTGGGGAGGCGTGACCATGAAAAGTCTGAAAACGTCCCTTTTCTGTGTTCACGCTTTTATGGGGCTCCCTGTCTCACGCCCTTTCTGTATGTAGGGTGTTCTCGCTGAGTATGCGTAATTGAACTGTTACGCGCTGAGAGCGAATGTTCGGGCCTCCCGGCTGGTCAGGTAACGTAGAGATATTTAGCAGATACCTACGTAATGGTAGGAACGGAAGCTTTCCTCTACCCCAATTTGAGGGTACCTACTTACCTAGGCAGAACCAGTGATGCTATCGTGACTATTAATAAAGTGAATAGATACTACAGTACCACAGCGCTATTCCCTCGTGTTGCCTCAACAATTGATTTTAACAATGTGGTTGTATCAGTCGTCTCCGTCCCTCACCTGTAAGTGCGTATTTGACATAACATAATGAGGCCTGTCGGACGTTTTCACTGAGCTTACCACCCACAGTGGATCCTCAGGGGGATATGTGTTCCTAGTATGTGGCAGGGATATTACTGTTCAGTCCCTCGCCCACACAGCTGCTGTTATGAACCTTCTTAGATATCTAAATTACAATAACAGTTATTACCAGACCCCTGTAGTGAGCTACTTGCATTTGAGAGCCAGTATGTTACAGACGTAGAGGTGTAAACAGAGCACATGGGTAGGTAGCTGTAGGTACTCCCGCTATCGGCTGGACTTATCCGATAGCCCTGTCGAGCAAACTCTGCGTCTAGCCAGTGATTGGATAAGTCACTTGAGCTAGCGTTCTCATTTTCAAAAATTGCAAGTTGTACAACAGTGGTAGATACAAACCGAGCCTCATATGGGAAGAAAGAAAGCCCCCTGTCTCCCTGATGTTGAGATGCGAAAGACGGACGTGGGCCTCTCTGGCTCGATCAAGCCAAGGATATTTCAACCCCTCTTTTCCTCCCCATTCTTTTCTTGAGCGTCATCGTTGATGGCGGATGCCTAGCTGGAAGTTGACGGGTCGCTCAAACGAGGCGAATGTCTCGAAAATTACACATTTGCAGTCTGCATGTCCTAGCATGGCCATTTGCCTACCCACCCAGGTATTCCTTGTTTCCAACTCCCTGTGACATATGCGACCTTAATCTCAGCTGGTTATTCAGCCCGTTGTAGTTCCCTGCACCACGATTGAGGCCGTCCTGCTGTGCGCTATGTGCAAACTGACAAGACGTTGAAACTACCTAGAGGGTCGCGCGAGGTACTACCTATGTATGTGGCTTATAGGAAAATAACGTCGACGTTTAAGTTACCCCACAACGGACACTAAACGCCGATCTGATAAGGCTTAGGAACATCCGACGTCAATCGAAGAAGAGCCCACGGGCCACAATTGGAGGTTGAAGAGGTTGCGGGTTGGGGCTTATGGGACCACTCTGATAAAGAGGTACCGGGAACGATGGGAATAAAACTCGAAGAAAACTTGCATTCATTGTTTGACCTCCATCCTCCTTCTTCGAAATGGACGAGTAGGTAGCGCGCACCCCGAAATGACTACCCGGGCCCGCCACGTATGGAGGCGTGTAGATCGCATCGCATTCGGCATCTTCTAGAAGCCGAATTTTCAAGCCCCCTGTCCCGTCAGGTGCCGCACCTTGCGAGATCCTTATTTCCTGAAACCATGACCATGGCTTGAGAGCTCGTCGCCCACAGGCTAGCCTGGCCTGTGGCATACCCTACCCTGGTCCCAGCCAGGGTGCCCATGCTGCCCATGTCCTGCGCATCATCATAAATTATTAGGTACAGATATAGGTGTTAAGCATATTACGCAATATTCCCTGTGTGGCCCGCCAACCGAATTAAACCCCCGTATCATCCCAACAAACGGCGCAAAAACGATGGCAGTCGCATTTAAGCCTACTGGAACGCTTCCTCGAAGATGGCGATCGAGCTCTGGGCACGACCTTCATACGTTCCCCCCCTCTGAGCTGAGGCGGATTGCGACTGCAGGCGTGCCGAGATTGGATCGTCCGATGGTGCCTGGGCGAGGTAGCTGCGCAGCTGCGGGGAAGCCACTGTGCCGCCCGTTCGGGGCACCCGGTCCAGTAGTAAGAGGGCGCTGGGCTGGGCTGGAGAAGCTTGGAGGTGGCTAACTGAATGAGGCATGGTTCCTCTTTGGAGCTGGCACAGAGCTGAGATAGGTCCGAGGGGAAAGCCGTTAGGTCGGCCCGGGATATTTACGGATTGGTTGGACGAAACTCGCCAGTGCCGTCTTGTAGGTAGGGGAAGCCGAAGTGGTATACCTAAAGGAAGGATGAATGCGGTATTCAATGAGCATTACTCTGTGAAAACAATGGGTATTACTCTGTAAAAGGCGGTAGGCGCGGTTGAGAATGGCTGCGAGGACAGATGAGTTCATGCTTGAGGACAGGAAGCGAGGGAATCGTCGCTCTTTAAGTAGGTTGGGTCAAGGACGGCGGTTAGAAAAGTTGGGCTTCATCATAATCTGCCCATTATGGCCACTCTTTCCATGGCCCTTGTCTGTTACGTGGGCTACGTGAAAGTCGAGCCCCGTTACCGCGTCGGCGCATCGCCGGAACTGCATCCAGGATCGCGATCTAGAGCTTGGTTAGACCATAGACGTCAGATACTCGTTGATACATGCGCAGTCAGAGAAAACAGTAGGTCCAAGCATGTAAATCTCATGTAAACTCAACAGGAAGGGCTGACTTGTTTCCTGTGCGCGTTGGTCCCCTCAGCCTCCAAATATTCTATGTACAAGGGGGCCTTGGATCATGAACACACCCACCTTGTTGTGTGGGGTATGGGATGGAGGGCCACACTGATCAACTGCACACGAGTATATGCAACTAGTAAATCGGTTGACCTCGGACGCAAGTATGGATGGCTACAAGCGCGCAGCTTCCCTGCCGCGACACCCGTAACCGCGTATTACAGGGCGCGGACAAGCACACGGACGGCGAATGGGCGGGAGCCCCGGTACCGCATACGGAAAAGCTACGATCGCTACACGCAGCTGTTAGCAAGGTGACGAATGGAACTACAAGCAGTAGTAGATATCGAACCTAATCACTTTAATAACCCACCTGCAGCTGATGTATGTACTAGTGGAATACCTTGCAGGATGCAAGTCCTCCCTGATATGGCAAGCAATATCGTGGTGATATAATCCCTAAGTATTCGCTTTCCTCGCTGCCGGGCCGAGAACAGAGGGCTCTCTATCCAACGAGCAAAGGTACATGGAGACCTTCATCACACCTCTATGGCGAGGCAAGCAAAATTAAGCATTACAGCTGGGTCCACCATTCTCAAACTTCAATGTAATCGTTGCATTGCACATTGCCAAGAGGCATAATACTGTTTACAGTTACATGCAGACGTACCTAGTCTAACACACATCGCTGTTGTTGGTACATCTCGTTCACCAATGGCTTGATGATTATTGCTACAGCTGTGGCGTGTTGACCTGTACTCATATGTATCGATACACCGCACCCTGGGAATACTACACAACCTATTTGACATGAACACCCTCGGCGATTGACAAGCGCGTTGACGATGCATTTGTTTCACGTTGGCCTAGGAGCGGTGTGCTCATTTCTTGTATCTTCTGCCAAGGACCGCGCCGCAAGTAATCCTCCCAGCCTCAACATGCTTTTTTCCCACGTTGATGATGTCTTACTTCCCACGTTATGTCGATTTCGTTAACGCGGGGTTTGCGACATGCCAAAGCCACGCGGCCAGGGTACTCTGTGTGCCGGGCAGCTTCTTGCGCTTGAGATTACACCGCATAATTTGCCTAGATCTAAAGGGTGTGTAGGCAACCAGTAGACGTACGGCGCTGGACGATCGATAACGCTGAAGGGGAAACAGAGGTAACAGTACATTGTACATCTCCCAGAGCTACCTGTAATGACTGGGTGGGTAAAAAGAAATGTAAAAATATCACAGCCTACTGTAGGTACTATTAATTGGGATCTTATTATGAATAGTCGTTGTGACATTAGCATCCTGCAAGCCACCGCGCACTGCATGGCCAAGCTTTGGGACATCAGGCCAGAAATATGATCACCAGAGCTTGCATTGCTTTACTTCTCTCAATATGCAAGTCCCTTATCTCTGAAGGCCGTGTTGAGTGTAGGGACTCCAGGTTGTGCTAGGTACTCTTAACAGATTTACGTAAAGGAGAAAGGGGCACTCAACGTGTGCTGCCGTACAGGTATGAGAATTGGAGATACGCCATCGAATTTGAAATAGCTGCGACACAAAGCCATCAAGGCCCGAGTGAATACAAGATAGGTCCATCAGAGTACACATAAATACGATATAGGGAGCACAAAGTGTACCTACCTCCCCTGAACACGGTTTACGTAGCGGAGCAGGGAGCACAATACGTGCTACCCTGAACACGATATCCGGAGGAGAGCAGAACCAAATAATGTTACTCATCATTTTCAAGACACATCCGTCAGGTGCAGAGGCGAAAGAGGGTGTAAGATTGGGCATTCGGAACAACGAGGTCCTTGGAGAGGTACTCTTTGGAATAAGAAAAAGCTACACAGGCTCACCGCTAAACCATTGCAGGCTTTCAATGCAGGGTTTCCCGCGGCGCTTACCACGTTGTTAATGGGTGACTCAGGTGTACGGCGGTTGGGGGCGTCGGCAAGGCTGCGAGACCGCCCAGACATAATGCCTGGGTCATGCACACTGAGGGCCATTGGGTTTTATCAGGCTTTCCTCCTACATGTACCAGAGGACCAGCTGACGCGCCCGTACATTTAGACAGGATCCCATATTATCAAACAGCCTACTGATCATAGCCTTGCTGTGTGGTGAAGGCATGTGCTCGCCTAGTTTCTGTTGCTGGGCGAAGATAACCCTCCTACAGGTTCCTCTTCCGCTTTCTGGTACGTAACTATTTTATAGGCTATTACAATATCGACGAGAGAGAGACATTATCTTTTTTTTTTTTAAAAAAAAAAAAAGAAAAAAAAAAGAAAATACAGCTGAGGGCCAGAATTGTACGCCGTTTCACAACATTGTGCCACTTACCCCTCCCTAGAACCTGCACTTCAGCAGGAACTCTATGCCCCTTGGGAGAATCCGAATACTACGGACCTACCGTTAACGAATTCAGAGATCCAGAATGCCGAGAATAAGAATATAACGATACAGCCTAACTAGATCACAATCCCGTGACATCCTATCCTTTCGTATGCCTGCCGTACAACCACCACCACTTCCCGAACAATCAGACATCGTACTACCGCGACGCTGGCTAGTTCGATGGCACGACCAACCTATCTCTCTACGGTGTACTCTTTGCTCGACACCTAACTACCCACATCGCGACGATGACCACCCCGAAGACGAAGCACACTCCTCAGTCGCTCCAGTCCAAGGAGAAAGGAGTGACGGAAAGCAGAAGCGCTGTTACAATGCCTGGTATGAGCCTGAGCTCCACCGGATTCGATAACCCGCACACCACCCCCGTCTCCCGCCGAGCTGGACTGCTGAAAGAAGCGCCGCACCGACCAAGATACCTACTGCGAAGCAACGTCCGGATACGCCACAGGAAGACAGCCCGTACGAATACTCGAATTTGGAGTCGAGCCCGGACAGAAGCGTGGAGGAGAGAACATACAGCATGACGAGATACCTACCTACCTCTGAGTACTACGATGATGGACTCCGGCGACAAGAACCTCGCCGGGAGCAGCGGCGGAAACACCCTCCCAAGCCTCAGCGGAAAAGGAGAATCGGTCCTTGCGGACTCGGAGACGACAGGTGATAAGTGCTTCGCCGCCGTTCCAGCAGCAGCAGCGGCGGCACGGCACGTATGTCTCGGGATAGGAAAAGGAGGGCCGTCACCAAAGCCAAACTGGGAGTAGGTAATGAGAGTCACATAGGAATCCCCTCCAGCGCCTAGATACCTAGCCGCGCGTTCGATACGATCCGGCTGCCTGCATTTCGGGACTGGGACTCCGGCTAAAAACGCGCCCCCGCCGATCCCGAATAATAGGGACGTCGGTATCGACGACGGGTTCTTGGCGAATAGGCCCGCCAACGCCTCGTCAGGGCCGTCGACTCCGCTCGCGCCCTGTCCTCGCGTAAGGGAAGGCGAGGACTACAACGAGAGTGCCGATGTATTGCTTCCGGACACCGGGGGGCGGTACGCAGATCTAGCGCTTCTTCATCTTCATCGATATCGGCCAGGGGAATGAGGTTGCTGCCATGACTTCATTATAAATCTAGTGGAAGCTCCAGTGAATCGAACCTCACCTATTAAAGCAGATACTAAGATACCTAAGCTTTTGAAGGGCAGCGTTCTCGTTAAACCAAATCAAATCAAATAACAGCACTTATCTGACTTGATTTGAATTTGATACAGATATTGATTTTTTTTGTTTATTTGATGGAATTTGTTATTTAATTTAATTAATAAGCAATTGAATTTTGCTTTAATTATTATTTTTAAACTTTTAAATCTTTTAAATTAACTATTAATACTGTTTTTTAACAAGTTATTACAGCTTATTAATATTGTTTTAATATTAATATTTAAAACATTAAATAATTTTAAATATATTAATTTTTAAATAACTTTATTAAAAAATTATTATTAACTTTATTTAATTAAATACACGTTTATATTTAATAAATATAATTAAAATTAATAATATATTTAAAGTAAAATATAATAATTAAAAAAACTGTTTTTTATAAAACTTTTATTATAATAATAAAATATTTTTAAATTTTAAAT
>JWIU01000084.1:0-95561 GCA_000966885.1 Xylaria sp. JS573 | reverse complement strand
AAAAGTATTAAATATATTATTAAATAAAATAATAATTAAATATAATAATAAAGTTATTACTAATTTAATTATAAGTTTTTTTAACTTTTATTTAAGTTACTTTTTTATTTTTTAAAAACTTTATAAACTTTTTAAAGCTTTTTAAGCTTTTTAAGTTTCTCCACGTTGGAAGATTTGGTAACCCTGAACTCACCGGCAGAGAGCATTTTCACCTACACAGTTTAAAGGAGCTCGTCGACGCCAAATGGTTCGACTCATGGTCAAAACCCCAAGCCACCATTATTGCCCCCCGGAAACAGAAAGGTTTTGAAGATAAGAAACGTGAGTCAGAAGAAGGCTCGAGGGCTCAGGCTGATTACAGAACTATGATCGACAAACTCAGAAACGAGGTGGGGAAAATATTAGCCCTTCCGGTGCTCGACATACCGATACATACATTTTACCCTCGTGTACCACCGTTTGGCTGGGAGAATGACCACGACGAGATGGATTTTCAAGACTATTACTCGGACATTGAATGCAGTAGTGCTGAAGGCAAACTTCTGATCCAATACCGTCCTTTCGATGAGTGCCGAGAGTCCCCGCTAGCCTCGTTCCGCGTTTTTCATAAGTCGGGCGGGCCAATCTTGAAAATGATGGATACGTGGGAAGCATTGCCAGGCCAGACGTATATACGCGACCCCGACGACGCAAATCATCAAAGGCGAGCTAAAGGCGCGGCCTGCAAACCCAACAGTTCTGCGCACTCATCCAGCTCGGCCGGGTCGCCAGCTCCAACTCCAAGCCCTACCAGCATGAAGACCTCGGCCACGAAAAAATCCAGTCACAAGACGTCAGCCACGAAAGCTTCTGGAACTTCAGCTCTAGACCCCTATTGTACCCCTTACCAGAACCCGGAACTGGGCAAGAAAGCAAAAAGCGTATGCAAATGCAAGCATGGCAGAGAATTCCAACCAAACAAGTCAGGAGTCGGCGACGTATGCCCCTTGAAAGACCCGGATGCGTGACGAGGGACGTAGGTGGGAATGTAGGGGCCAGAATACCAGGCTCGCGAGCGGCTCAACGACACAACCCTCTACCAAGGGAAGCTATTCAGATCTGCGAAAGTCTTAGGGTCACCGACCCCAACAGATAGTCTCTCTTTAGTTAGCCAGGCATCAATCTAAGTATCGCCCTTCGACGCCTTCTGTTATATCGAATGAAGACCTTAGTGGTGACGGCTTCGTTACACTAGCGTATATATACACGTAGTTTGATTCCGGTATTGCCTACGGATATGTGGATGAACAGTAACCATGTTCAATTTATTTAAGGAATGGATATCATGTCCACAACGTTATCACATGTATCAGGGAGCTACCCTTTAGACAGAAAAGTAGCACAATTATTGAGGAATGGGCTCGAAGCGGAAGGGTTCTCTCTCCTTGGGTATACGCTATAAATAAACCGACCCCCTTGCCCCGGTTCCCCATTAATGGCTGATGTCTTCTGTTAACGACTCCTGACACGTTGCTATGATAGGAGCCCTCTCGGCAAGACTTTTCGCTACTATCACCCGGCGCTTTCATTTTTCTGGTTCTTGTCTCACAGTTGCCGCCAGGAACACATTCAGCACCGCCCCTGTCTGCTAGTTGTTGTGGATCTGTACCTACCCACTGCGACTAGCGCCTGTCAGCACTCATAACCCCAGTGTCCTCCGAGCGAATACGCCAGCGTTGGAAGTTTTAAAGGCCCAGGACCCAACTACCCAGAGACCTAGGTTAGGTACTTAGGTTGGGAAAGCTTTAGGCATGTATCTGAGTACTATTGGTTACCTACCTAATGCCGTAGGTGTCGGAAAGGGCAAATTTGCCAGCCGCCGAGACTTTATATGTGTGAACTGAGACAGAACCTGGCGAAAGGATGGGGTCGAGGTGGCCAGTTTGGATGAGGCCACATGACATGCGTCAGAAGGCACCTACACTGGGCAAACAGGCCGCTGGTATATCCAAAGCCCTTAAAAGAGCTATTCTGGGGGTAGCCGTGTATGTTTTGTTCAGCCCGATGTTGGGAATGGATGTATATACCAGTCCTTCCATCGAGCTTGTCTTTCGCTTGAAAATATCTCCTTTTCCCCGACTACGGGATAGCGTTGGCGCCCCGAGCTCTACACCAGGTCTTGACTTGCGTGTACGGTTAACAGAGACCGTAAACTAGTTAAGGCAGACAGACAACGCAGGTTATAGCCAGCATAGAATCTACTCCGTACGACAAAGGCGCGTGTCTCCGAATTACACCAAATCGAGCAGACCAGGCTGTCTCATAACGACATAAATCAGCGATATTAAGTACCCCGTTCCACACGCTTTTATTTCATGGATACATAATGACAATATGCTTGAGGAGTCTTACGACAAGACATAATATATTGCATTAAGAATCCAAGTCTAGGCAAGCAAGATATAGAACGGGTTAGGATTGCCGATCAAGAGACTTAGTCTAGAAGATCGCGTAGCTGGGCAATCCTATGTAAGGACGTTGGAAGGCGGGTTGAGCAGAGCGAACCCCCAAGTGAATGACCAGAACAAGTGGTGGTGAACCTTGCTCAAGGAACTCACCAGGAACCAACCAGGATATGGCCGCCTGGACCCTTTACTACGATTTATATATCGCGGGCCCGGTGGCAGCTCTTCCACGGCCCGGACCGACACCCCGGAGGACGCACCGTCCTGGGACGCGCTACTACGCGGGCTCCGATCCCCTGAGCTGGTCCTCATGATACCAACCCGGACTGGATACGCCACGGCGTCTGGACTCTCCGGGTGGGCCAGCTGGGGCCCACTTCGCGGTTCATCGGGAGCCGCGTTACCGAGGGCGCGCGGAAGGGAGGGTCGATGATGACGAGTGCATGCACGGGGCCGACGCTGTTGATCGGTGCTTTCCTAAGGGCTCAAGGCGCGTGCAGACGGGACAGGGAGATGGACATTATCAAAGAAGGAGCTACGATAATCGGGTAACGGCAAAATAGCGAATGTTAGAGTTAGAGTAGTCATGATTAGCGATTATTCTGATACATAAAGTCTTCAGATCAGCCCGTCTGCAACATCGTTCGACCCCTTAGTCAGGTACCTGTTTACACCGGATCGTGGCGCAGATATAGCATATGTGTAGATGGTCGATGGGCCGATGAAAGGCATTTCTATCCACAGCATCACGCTTCCGGCCGGGAGGGGGCCGCGGCACGTCGCCTTCGATTCCTTCCATCTTACAGGAACGTACATGTATCTCGCGGGCGTCTTCTCCCGAGGCGGCGAGAATAACTCGGCCAGCAAAGCGAGCAAGCGCGAAGAATACCCTGTACCAGACAACCCCCCTGGTCATAAGCCACCTCCAGGAGATATCCACTCTGGGGCACGACGGGGAGCGCCGCACCGAACCAGACAACAAGGATATCGCATCCGAGATAATGCTGTCAAGCGACGGCAGGTTCGCCTGCCGTCTCGAACCGGAACACGGTCTCGTACGAGCGCGAGACGCTGGCGGTCATCACGGTGCAGCCCGAATCGTCTACACATCCAGCCTTCCGTGGCCTGGATTCCACGCACAGCAAGATTCCGAGGCACTTCTCGTTTGTCGCCGGACAACGAGGGCCGGTATATCGCAGCGAATGACCAGGTCTCCAACAATATCGTCGTCCTGGGGCGCGACCGGGATGAAAAACAACACACGCTGCGCGTGGTGGATGGGACGACGGGGAAGGGCCTTATGGCGGTAGCTTGGGCGTAAAACGGGGAATCTTGGGATAGCTTGCCGAGTTACTACATAATAATCTAGAAATAGCTTCCGATTCATGAAAGCATCTGGGTAGTATCTGTTGCAGCACCTACAGCATACAGCTCGTACTTGATAAGATAGCAGGTGAAAGTTAGCCGTTCATGCAACTATCTACCTGTCCTTGATGGAAGGAAAGGGGTGCTGTCCCAAGATCCTGTTACCAACGTCAATCTTCGATGGACCTCTTGGACCCTTTCATTAAGCGAGGCATTTCTGCCTTCTGTTTTGGCCTCTCTTTCGGCGACGCGTCATTTGCTTCATTTGGGCCCTTCCCTTCTGTTGCTCCCCCCCCCTCCTTTTCGGTGTCTCGCGATGGGATTCCTCGTTTGGCACCCATCTGTAGAAGTCTGGGCGCATTATTGGATGTTTTCGCCAGAGCAGCTGAAACATGCCGTATTCAGAAACCCCAAGATATTTCCGCAGTTTCATTTTATCGTCCCTGTTTGGCTGGATATGGTGCCAAATATATGCACTCTCATTAGGGAAACAGTAAGTCCAGCGATCGACCATACTATCGAACGCTTCCTCGTCTACCTGTGGCATATACTCCGTCATTCCAGAGCGCATGATGAGCTCGACAACCTCAGCCGTAAGTTCAGCGCGTGGCACGGTTTTCGCCCGGCTTAGGTCGATTATCTTGCTGTCGAGGTAGTTGCCTTCCCGAACATCGTTGATAAAAATACCAGCCTTATGATACGAGTGGATGTCTTTGATCATTTGCGGTATCATACGTGCTTGAAAATCCTGCTTGGTGTCCATGAAGTCCTTCACAAGCGCTCGGACAGGAAGGTCTTTGTCCTGTTGACCTCGGTCGAAATTTTCACTGGTTCCTAGATCTTGCAAAATCTGCTCCTGTTCGCTACTGAATAACACATAGCCGTGGCATACAACTGATAGATCTTCCTTGCCAAGTTCCTTAAGCCTGCCATATTCTCTGCATTCGTTATAGAAGGGGTCGTGGTAGTACAGGCAGTCTTCGTCTGTCCATTCATTTGCGTATGCGGCTCCCGGAAAGATGGCTTCGTGTACCTAGATCATCTATCGCGTTGTAGTTGGCAGGTGCCACTGATTCCTGAAGGGATCCACCACCAGGGACGGTGATACGATAACCCGACTGGTTTATATAGGTGATAGATCTCCTCACTAGGAGGAGAGATCTCTTAGATACACACACTCAATTTACTCTCCTTGCAAGTGACCACTAGGGTGCTCAGTCAAGCTTCACCCAAACTCGATATTATTGAACAGAAACTACATCAGGGAAACATCAGCGACTGTAGCTTGTTCTGCTTCTCTATGTACACACAACTTTTAGAGCATATATGGTGCCAAATATCCCAATCTTCCATACAATAGCGTCCATGCCTGACCCAATCTCCTCCAAAAAGTCGATTTTCAACGAGTTTTTTCTGGTGGAAAAGAGCATAAGCTTTGGCCCTGGGACGGGTGGGAGTGCTGCTATGTTGTAAGACGTTGAGAACTAAAGAAATTGTGACGGATGGTGTTGGTAGAAATATTCATTGTCAGTGCTTACTTCTCTGTCTGTTAATAGAACCGTTATTTATATAGGTATTAGATCCGTCCTTGAGAGCGTTCCTTGGTTCAAGATGCAACATTGCAGCGTTAGTACCTATTCTGGTTAAAGTTGGCTTAATTTCTAGGCTTTAATGTGAAATAAAGCGCTTTATATAAGTATATATAGCTTGTATTTAAATTTATTATTTGCGTTTAATTAATATTTATTTAATAATTATATTATATATATATATATATATATATATATATATATATATAAATTATAAATTATATAATAAAATTTTTTAAATTAAATTATTTATTTTATTTTATTTTATTTTATTTTATTTTATTTTATTTTATTTTATTATATTATATTATATTATATTATATTATATTATATTATATTATATTATTTTTATTATATTTTTTTTATTTTTTTATAATCTTTTTTAATATATTTTAATTTTAATTATTTAATTAAAAACCGGATGTCGTTTGTTAACTTATATGTTTTAATAACGTCTAATAAGTTATTATTTATAATTTTTACAGCTATAATCAGATGTTTATATTCCTTGTTGCTGGATTCAGCGTGTATGGAATCAGTGTGACGGGTCTCTAATCAACTCATAAAATTTCGAATCTCTTATATTATCAACCACCCATATGATCTGGTAGCTACCTTTACAAACAAGGTGGACTTTTGGAGACGACAAGACAGAAAGGATCACGAAGTATATCAAAGGATAGGGATATAATTCGAAACTTGAGACAAGCCGTTTCTTTGGAGACAAGAACGCTTCTTTGACGAAAGATCAACAATGTATTAGGACTATTGTGCAGGCATTCAGACGACAACTTGTACGATCTGACTCAAATCGACGTCCTGTTGTTGATAACGGTCGCAAAGGCTGCGATGCCATTTATCTTCTATACGTACGGTTAGGATAGGGGCAACCACCCCGTATCACACCGTATATCTAGCTAACCTAGCTGGGGCATCAGCGCACCCTCTCCCCCCCTCGCTATACCACGTATGCATATCTTGGAGAGCTTGAAAGCCAAATATGCACCGGATTCCAGTTATCCCAAGCCCAGAGGCTCCGTACGAGCCCGTGACATACCTATACTACAATTGGTCTAAATTTACCTATTGGTTGTCCCTATGTTCAAGACGTATAGATTTCACGCGATCTCTAAGAAGCCCAGCCTTTCCATCGACCCTTGCTTGGGCAGCGTGTCATTGATAACCAAAGAGCAGATTCCGGGCGGTGCTGGACCGCGTTTTTCAGCGGTGTAAATAATTGATGATTCAGATGGTGGTAGTGACTTAGGTAAGTTTTCACATTGGGTCAAGGGCATCCATCCGCTTAACACGGCTTTCATTATTCTGGCTGTTTGTTACTCCCAGCTATTCCCGATGTCCCTAGGAACGCTCGGGATGCTGCACAGCAGAGCGGGACCGTACTATGTACTTAAACGTTAGGTAACTTGGTGCATAATGGATCTCACGTCCAGTGGCATGGTGGGGCATTGGAGACCTACTCCGTTACCTATGCTGCTATGTAGGCCACCCAGCCTAGAAATGTACCTTGAGGTAGCTAGGTAGTGCTATTCCCTATGGACGGGAAATAGGTATGCCCATAGGTAGGTCCATATCCCACGACGTGGACATGTGGCCGGGGGGGTCCGTTTTGGTATAAAAAGTGCCGTGTTCCGAGAACCTGGACCCCCCTCCCCCTCTGTAAAGCCATATTATTCCACAAACCAGCTTATGCAAAGTACCTAGCTCCGTTCGCTTTCCGCATAAGCTTAAAAGTTAGACAGGTACATACAGATTACCTGCTAGGTAGTCTACATCTGTGCGTGGGTGCTTAATGGAGCCAAGATCGCCCTAGAATTTCTTCTTCTGGAAGCCTTACAGGTCTCTACTGTCCATGTGTCTAGGTAGGTACTTGTAGTTAGCGGACACCGGCCTAGGGTTTACATACAGAGTACATCCATGGTATATCTATAAGGTTTCTTAGTCTCCCGTCTAGGTAGGTAGGTACCTATCGAAGATACATATAGGCTAGGTAGGTAATCATCTCACACTGGACCTGTTCAGCTGTTGCAGGCCGTACCGTGATGGCAGGATGAGCCAGCCACTGTCTTCCAATGCCTCTGGGTTGTTGATCAATCGATGGAACGCGACAGACGATGGAGGGGGGAGTTGCGGTGGCAGGCTTCGCATATGCCTATTGTATGCACCTCCATGTCGCAGGGACCAATCCTGTTTGCTTCCGTGTCGACCTTACGATCCGAGGAGGTAGGAAGAAAGGCCAAGTTGATCATTCCTGACGACCTCAGTCTGCGAGTGTGACTTTCGGCACTGACTGCCGAGTAGTCGACGTCCACCATGTGCTATTAGTCCTGCCAAGGCCAATGAACACCAGGGACGGAAAACACGAATAGATCCATACCTAGAGAGATCGGGTGGTGTATGGAATGTATGTACCCGACATATCTAAGGTTACCTGACGTACCTACTATGCCTACATACCTAGGTATATATACACCACACTTGTTGGATACGTGCAAGTAGCTTATTCTTCTTCTGTGGGCATACATACATACATACATACAAATACGGTCGCAGGCCAGTCCGTGGTCACGTGGAAGGACTTGATCTACGGCTACGACAGCAACACACCGGACAAAAAGAGAAAGCAAGCGAGACATGGACGGGCTGCGAATGGCATCAAACGGAAGACAGAGAGAGACAGACAGACAGACAGACAGACACAGAAGGCGGCAATCTCCATAGAATACTTGAATCCGGACGGACAGAATGCAGACAGAACATGTACACCCAATGCAACACACATCAACACATGGATATCAACACCCATCAAGGGCACACATCAATCAGGCTGACGGTACGTAATGGCGGTGGGTACTGTGATGGTGCACGGACCATTTGACGGTCTCGGCCTGTGCCGGATAGCCGGGTTAGCGCAACAGCCTCATGCCGGAAAGCCGTTCGTCGTGCAGGGAAAATCTCCAATCGCTCCAACTTGGCAACCCGCCAAAACTCCCACGCTACTTAATACCTAAGTATTCACCTCTCCGGGCTGCCGCCGCCAGAGGTTTTCGACGGAAGATGACGCGGCGTGGTCTACTACGTCGTCGAGGTTTAGGTTCAAGTCCAAGCAGCAGCCGCAGCAGCCGCAGCAGCAGCAGCAGCAGCAGCTCCGCCATTCATTTGTTATCTCGCCGCCAGCCCGACGACGACGACGACGACGACGGCGACGACGTTCGCTTGCATGCGCTGCTGTCGCCATGCGCCTCTGGTCGCGCTACGGCTCGTCCCACAACGACGACGACATGCCGCTCAAGAGACTGACGCGGCGCCGGGAGCCCCCGAACCAACAGCCCTCGCCGTCGTCGCCGCCGCCGCCGCCAGGAGGGAAAAGCCCCGGGGAGTCGCACCTGCTCGCCCTCCCGGCCGAGCTCCAGTTCCTCATCATTTCTCAATTGGATCTCGAGAGCCTGGTCAGCCTGCGCCAGACGTCGCAGCTGTACCACCACCTCGTCACCGCCGACCTGGTCCGCAAGCACTTCCTCCGCGACGGCCGCGGCGACCCCGCGCTCCGCGGCTGCTGCAGCGAGTGCCTGTGCATGCCGGGGCTGGACCGCGTCATCCTGGATGCGTCGCGTGAGGGCGAGCCGTGGCGGTCGGTCTGCTTCCGCTGCTGGCGCACCCGGCTCTACCAGGAGAAGCAGCGCAAGCGCTGGCCGCTCGTCGAGCTGGCCAACGGCACGCACGGCTACATATGCCAGTTCTGCACCTGGCCCGTCCAGAACAGGTCGTCCGACGACGGCCTCGAGCTGCTGCACGCGAGCTGCAGGATCCGCCGGTTCACCGTCGTCATCATCTGGCTGATCATGGCCTTCATACAGTTCGGGCTCGGGATGCTGGCCGCCGTTCTGGCCTGGACCATGTTCAAACACCAACCCACCGTCCTGATACCAGCGAGCGTACGGCTTCCTATCTCATCCCATCTCATCTCATCCCATCTCATCTCATCTCATCTCATCTCATCTCACCTCATCTCATCTCACCTCATCTCCCGTTCAAGACGTGGCGTGGCTTCTTCTGACCGGGCATGCAGATCGATTTTGGCTTGGCGATAGTGGCGCTGGTTGTCTTCGTGATCCGCACGGGCACGACGAACAACCGGACATACAGACGGGCACTCGCCACCGAGCTGGTCATAACATTTATCCGCATACCACCTGTCACGTACACCGCGCGCGAAACTGTCATCGGCGAGAGCACACAGTCCGGTGCGCTTCCGAAGTTCAGTTTCGGCGTCTTCCTCATTAACTTGTAAGTTGCGGCCACCCCGGCGTGTCGTCCCCGCGCGCTGAAGATTTACCTCGACGACAGAATATTCCGTGTCCTGGACACGTTCGGATACCTCTTATTAAATTGCGGCTACGACCCGCAAAACATATTCCAGACCGGCCTTACGATGAAGAAGAAGCTGCTGTATGGGTCTTGCACGTTCATGGTGTGGTTCGCATTTATTCCATTTTGAGAGAGCGTTTTTCATCTTTCGCGCTTGGGGCGGCGCAATTATCACAGCGAATCATTATACCACCAAATCACACCCGTCGGCGCACTGCTTGATGTTTAGCATCTGCCTCCAATAGTATGTATATATGCCATTCCCATGTCCATAACTTCACTGTGTATCGCAGAAGAGATCTTGGGATATTAGACGTGTCGCACGGGGATCAACTGCACATTCCCGAAACGGCGGCTTCAAAGCTCGCCGCCTATTAATCAACAATTGAAAGCTGTTAAAAACACATGCTTGCTATTATCTTATGACCGTGCAACCGTTAGATCGCGAGACAACGCAAGACCCACGCCGACGCTACGCCAAGGTCGACGTAGGAGATGATAAATGGATGCATTGCAGGCAGTGGAACGGGATAGTCCCTCCGTGGTTCGAAACGCTGGTATTAAGACGCCGAGTGCCAGATGATCGAGGTCCCGACGTTGTTCAGGTTGGCACCGGTATCGACTTCAAACGTGCCCATGGGTAGCTGCTAGGTAGTTGTACCTCAAGTACCTAGTCAATGGGCTTCCACGAGTGTTGTGAGATATGAGAGAGCACACTCAGGTGACTACCCTCTAAGAGCATTGGGTACAGACTTTTACGCTCACAAGGTACCTAGCCTCCCATCTTGAGCAGGTACCGTATCCTAGACCTGTGGTAGGGTACGCGTTATTAAACTGAGTGCTGACCAGAATCAGTCGGTACCCAGGAACATTAGATATGGCAAAAGCTCCGAAGGTGCAGGTTCCTATCTCCAAGTTGAATGAAGAGCACTGTTTCGCTTGGAATAGTATGAAGCAATTTAGACAATGATGAGTTGTTATGACCAAAAAGCACCTAGTTAGAGCTGATGGACGAGACATACATTTTGTGACCAAGTTCTATCATTCCCCAACCATTCACGCTTTTGAGGGCCAGCAGCCTCGTCAACAGGAATGATTTATCGACAAAATGGCACTGCCTTCTCGCCTGTCTAGGTACCTCTGTTAGTGCTGTTTGTCGGCTATGGGAAGAAGCTATACCAAATTTCTGTTACACACAGAGAGTTGTGGGAAGGGAGTCCTGGCCCCTACGTTTCACATAGCTCGCCAGCTATATATACACATCCTCTCTTTTCCTCACACCAGAACACACACGCCTCTACTGGGCTCGATACCTGTTGATACACTTAGAATCTAGCTATTTCGAGCCATAGAGGTTCTTGGGATGCTTCTATCGGACTAAAAGATGGCGATGGCTCACAGAAGGTAATCAAGGGGGTACGGCCCAAGGAAGGTAAAGAAAGGGAGCCGTGATACTGTGGCTGCCTTGACCCATCATGAACTAGAATGAGGGATCTTCCCAATAACCAGAAACGCAAACACGGCCTAAGCCGAAGCATACTTTGCAAAAAAACAGGAGCGTGCGACGTTTCGGTTCCCAGGAATGCTTGCTACTAAGCTATCGGGATAGACGGAGGAAGCATTACCCCCCCCCCCCCGAGCGGAATCGTGCGACCGGGCCTCAATCCAACCTGTCCAACTGATAGTACGGCATATTATCCCAACAGCGACTAGCCATGTAGGATCACTCAGGTTCTTTTCAGTCCTCGTTACTAGATATGCATCAACCAGACAATATCACGGAACGCGCGTAAGTCAGAGCAGTAAACCATGTCATGTCCCAAACAGGATCTTGCCATAGGGGTTAAGCCTACGCCATCGGTGGGTTACGGACGCCAAAGCACCTGCTTGGTATGGCCCAGAGCTCGTGTACCGTTCCACGGATAAAACACCGAGAATGAAGCCCCCCTCACTACCAGCGACACAGAAGATCAGGACCTTAGTTAGATCTGATTCTCACTGATTTTACTGATCTCCTGACGGCACCCTATCCAGCCGATGACACAACTAGGTATGTCTAGGCTAAACTGTGAAGACGCCCCTCACTATGGGGTACGAACCATGGCAGCCCCCCCCACCTCCCCCAATGCATCCAGAATCAAGCTCTCGTACTTGCGGCCCATCGACGCGGGGGGACGCCGTCGTCCGGTATGCGAACGTGTTTCCGCAACCGGCGGGCGTAGTGGCAGGACGAGTGGGACGACGGCCGGCCGTCGGGCGCGAGCCACCTGCGGGCGGTCCTCGAGGCCGCCGCCGCCGCCGCCGCGTTCCCGGTGCCGCCGATCACCAAGGTCGTCTTCTTCGGCCTGGGGCCTGGGCCGCCTGTACCCAGGTCTCCACCACACGGTCTGCACCTGGACCAACGCCCCCCGGGGCATCACATCAGAACTGCTTTCGTTATGACCGAGGGCATGCCTATGACTTGACAATTTTAAGCACCCCATGACGGTACAGGGACTGTGTTTGTACGGTACAATTATGCTAGGTGCTAAATCCCCACCCCCGGCAGCGTCCGTGTATTCCTGGGTCATGTGAATCCATCCGCTATGATGACGCAGTGGGTGTCGAACCGCTCTGAACAAAACCGTATCTGTTCACGCGACTCAGAATTGCGCCTGTAGCAAGAATATCCCCTAGTATACGCAGTCTGTTTGAGAGGGGCCGATACCGTATCGTTTAGTTTGTCACGAACTTCTTCAATATAGCATCATGTCTCCGCTACGAGGAGCAACATCGAACGCTGATGACGCGTCGAAACGAGGTTACAGGGTCTGTTGTCGGGACGAAGCTGCAGAGTCTACGAAGCGTCAAAGCGAGCAGAGCGAGGCTGATGGGGGTACTCAGCTCAAACGAGCAAAACAAGGGAAGGGCAGGACGGCGGCTGAGGAGGAGCAAGCCCATGAGTGGGAGAGGCAATATTATCAGGGCCACAGTTTCTTGGAGCTCAAGGATGCCCTAGGGTGCGGATCACGGCTTCTAGGTGCTGACAAGATTCCCTTCCAAGCGCCCTTTAATGCGCATGGTCTGATTGAGATTGATTCTGCGCTTAATGGCCCTGGGAAAGGCAGCATCCGACTACGCAGCTCTCGAGACTTTTGGGTGCGCACGGCCGTAACAAGAACAAGTCGAGTCAGCCGACGCTTCTCAGCTTTAAGAAAATGCCCGTCAAGTTTCTGAGAGGTATCCAGGGGTATGCTGAGGCGCACGGCATTAAGCTGAGGGAGTGCGAGCAGATATTTTACGATTTCAAGGGAGACCAGTCGATGACTGGGTGGAATCCGACAAGTCTGTGAGTGCAAGGTAGCAGATAGGAGAATGCCTACCTACCTATGCTTCTTATCGACATAATCACTACTAGATACCTACTTCCTATGACATTTCTCGTCCTGCCTCTTTGGGCTAGGGACACTGCTAAACTACTCCAACTAGTAGTAGACGTCAGAATGTTAGGTGGGTAACTAGCGCCATCTACACTGCCACCGTGGTGAAACAGCCCCCACTGAGTAACTTGTACCGCTAGAATGATAATAGCCACGTGCAGGTTCTATGACATCCATTCCATTCATCGAAATCGATCGTGCGTGTAGGTCCAATGACGTATGAATCCCGGCTGTATCATTCTTGTTTCCGCCGGGTCAAGTTTCGTATGTAAATCCCACGACCGGCGTCCATCCACACACACACACCCCCCTCACTAATCTTAACATTCCACTAATTAGGTCCCCCGTACTAATCGAGCCAGCCCTATAATAGAGTGAGGGCATGAGTTCGATATTTAAAAAAGAAAAGGGAAGGGAAAGAACGAATAATTAAAAAAAAAAAAATGGCTTCCCAGCTCGAGCTGCGCCAGAAGGACGCGCGGGGGAGGCAGCTCATCGGGGAGGCGGCGTTCAACATCTTCAGCGGATGCCTCCTCCTGCACGCCGACGGCGCCGCGCAGCAGGCCGCGTTCGCCATCTCGGGCCTCGCGCCCGACCCGTGCGGCGGCGAGGACTTCCTCTGGCGCCTGTGGGCCGACGTCATCGCCGTCGCCGAGCAGATCCCGCACGACCACCCGAGCCAGGACAGGCTGGTGCGCGTGCTGCGCGAGCTGACGCTGGTGCCGGACACGGGGGTCACCGTCTGGGAGGTACGTCATTCATCTACCTACCTGAACAACTACCTACCTACCTGCCTACCTTGTATATCCGCGGTCCCGTTGAAGAAGAAGAAGAAGAGGAAGAAGAAAAACGCAAAGTGCGGATGATGCGAAAAAAAAAGAAAACAAAAAAAAAAGAAAACAAAAAGAGTAGAGATCCTCGTGGTGGTAGGAAAAGCTAACGAACGCGCTCATCTATTACGCAGAGCCGCCTGTGGTCCGGCCTCCCGGTCCTCGCCGCCGCGTTCCGGGAGCACCTGAACGGGCCGCGCAAGCCGAAAGGCGGGTCCGAGGAGGAGCAGGAGGAGGAGCAGGCCGCCATCGACACGGCCTGGGTGCGGTTCCACGCGTTCGCGGCGCGGCTGATGGGCGCCGGGGTCGTCTACTTCGAGAACCAGGTGATATGGATATTGCGGGACGCGCTTGAGGAGGAAGAGGAGGAAGAGAAAGAGGAAGAGGAAGAGGAAGAGGAGGGGCAGAACCAGGGGCAGGATACGACGAAGAAGACGACAACGACGACGGGGACGAAGCGGGACCGCGACCTGATGGCCGCCGCCATGTACATCGAGCACGCGGGGCCGGTGCTGGTGGCGGCGCTGGCGGCCAACCCGGACCCGCGGCTCGACGAGCGGGACCGGCGCATGCTCCGCGGCGGGGCGCTCTGCCGCGAGACGTCCGGGCTGCGGCCCGAGCGGTGGGCGTTCTGGACCCGCCGGTTCCGGGAGCTGGCGACGGGGAGGGCCGGGTCCGGCGAGGCCAAGGTCATGGCGCTGCGGGCGGCGAGGCTCATGGAGGTGTGGACCGAGACGAGGCTGGCTCGCGGAGATGTAAAGTAAGTAAGTAAGTAAGTATGTAAGGAGACGGACGGACGGACGGGGCTGGCTGGCTGGCTGGCTGGCTGGAGCGAGAAGGGTGCTTATGGGTAGGGTATACAGGTGGTGGGTTCGATAGATGGTTTATTAGAGTATGGTTTATGAGAGCGAGTAGAGTCATAAAAATAAGACCTGACATGCTCGAGAAGATGCATCATAGTAGGTACAAAAATAGATAGTTCTGTTGTTCCGAATCGCTACCGATGCAGCCAAATGACCAGCCAAGCATGCATGCATCCCGAAGTGAGATGCGCTGAAAATGCAAGGAAAGAGGAAATGGTGAATCCTAATGGAGATATTTTTTCTATATATGCACTCGTTAGCAATGTTTACTTAGTTAGGCCCGTTTTGAACGTCACTTACGCATATAACGATACGCCCCACCAAATGGTTAGGTATCTGATTTGCAAGTCAACAGATACCCGGTTATATATCGATTCCTAGGTACTTGGCGCCGGGCCCAGCGCCATGGACGCGAGGATTGCCGCCATGCGTGCTCGAGATTCGTCCTCGGTGAGGGGCGTTGGAGATTGCGCCGGCCTCAGGTGTCGGTCTTCGGGGTGACTCTGCGGGTTCAGGAACCGTTGCAGGGCATAGTTCGTGTCCACAGGGACGTTAACCGCTGGTCTACCTGTACTGCTCTGTGGCAAGGTGCTGTCGTGACTAGTTACCAAGGCCCAAGAGTGTCAGCGGTTGCAAAGAGTTTCACAGCTCAAAATAAGATAGTATCAGTAGATAAGTAGGTATAGTAGTGTATCCTGAAACGTATGCTATAGACGCTGCAAGTTAGCGCTAATCCTACTTCAGGTAATGGACAGCGCGAGCCGAACCATCGGTTTGGCCGTTGTTAGCCATCTCTTGGCGCCCAATTAGCGTGTTTCCCGGTAGATTGGCAGAGGGTTAGGCCCCTGGGGTTGGTAGGGTTCGATTCGGTTTAGCGCCCGCCCGGTCCACTACACGACAGAGACCGACCGGCGTAAGAAACAACGGCCCCCGAGTTTTGCGGGGTAATAGAACTGCAACTGTCCAAGATAAAACAACAACTGCAAGATGCTACGGCCACAACAACAACGCAACAGCGATACAATAGCGCAGTAGGGGTGGTGGGTTCAGCTCGGGACTTTGTCGATCAATTGGATAACAACTGCATCTACGAGTCGATCAACGAAGGGAATCACTCAGGGTTTATGTAGGTGAAGAATCTCAGTTGCGGACCTTGGACGAACTCGCTGGCTGACTGTCAGTATGTCGAACCAGCGCGCGCGCGCCTGTGCCTATGCGTGTAGGCTCAGCCGCCTCCCGCTTACGAGGGTGCTTGGCGGAACAGACAAGCATTCACGGTAGTTCGACATCCAGCGGAACGAATCCCTGACGTAGATAGCTAGTCCCCTGGAGAATTGCGTGATATCATGGGGATCTCTGGAAGGCCCATTACGTGCAGTCGGGCAGTGTATCCCCCAGGTCGAGGATTCGCGATGAGGCTTACGGTGCCGTGAGTGGCCGCATGCAGGTCAGCTCTGCCGCCCTGAGATGGACAAGTGCGCGCCCCCAACCCTCCTTGCTGATCTACGCCCGTTACGAGGAGATGGGCAACTCAGAAATCGGACCACTTTACGATGTTGGGCCCGCTTCTTTTCTCCAATCTGTTGCGCAATGGGTCCGGATTCCCATGCCCGACCGGACAGACTTGAAAGAAACACCATCAAGCCCATCGTCGGGCCTCGCGATCTTCGTTAGCCTCTCCCCGTGCCCCTGCACCTGTCCTCCTCGTGACCACAGCTCCTGGACGATCCTTCCCCCTTTTTGCCCTAATTGCCGAGTCCTAGGAGCCGTTTCTGTTCAAAAAACGCCATGAGTCTTCGATGGGAATGAGCGACAAGCACGATAGTGGCAAATATCCCAATGGCCCTCCCACGAGAAAGCCTCACGAGGAGCTTCTTTCGACCGATTGACCATAGACCTGACTGACTTCACCGAAGAAGCATCGCAATGCTATCCATTTCGGACGTCACGATGCATGAAGCCCTAGTAAGGAAGTGCCGTGACGTAGGTGCGAACAGCAGTGAGCCATGTTTGAACCGAGGGTCAAAGATGTAGGCAGAATTCTAAGACCGTTCTCTATTGTTCAGACTGCAGCCCGCCCGAGTCTGAGACATCTAGAACATGCACTTGGGTTGCAGACAGTCCCAGGTATTGTAGAGTCTAGACCAGTCGAGGACCGCCTATATAATAGCATTATTATACTTCCTCTCGTCAGAATACGCGGCTACGTCACTGGGCAAATAGACATGGGCGCCGCTAAAGCCTCCGTCAGCTATGCATGCGATACGTTACAGTCCCCCTGAAGACCCAGATAGACCCTGGCGATAAGAGCATGCAGGTCTGCAGTATGCCCCCAAAAATCACTGCAATGGGGAGGGAAAACGGCCAAAGTGGGATGGACTTCTGCGAAAACCACCAAGATCCGCATCCGCAACGAGCAACTGGACCCTGCATAGCAACGCCGGCTATCCTCCGAGCCGCCTTCGCGAAACCAATCAAGCCCAAAGCCAATCCTACGAACAAATCAGACACTGGCTATTCTTCTCGGTTATTGTTGCAGAAGTGACGGGGTCGCAGGCTGGGCAAACTTGGCAGTCCGCGGGCTTTTAAAAGATGGTTGACATCTGCCTCGGATCTTTTCTCGCCTGGTTCGCACACCTTCGGCACGTCAGCAGCGGCAGCGGCGGCAGGTCGCACATGGCTCTGCAAGGGATAATGGCACGCCATTGCATGGATCGGCCTGGTCTAGATCGTTCGAACTGGAAGAGACTGCAAGCCACCGCAGCGCGCAACGCCGACTGCCACTCTGTTGCGCGCATACCACGCGTGTATTTCAAAAATTCTCTACACCACGAAGATGCGAGATGGCGCAGAAGCATGAGTCTGTCGCAAGGTGATGTCACAGGCGCATACTTTCGGCTCGTGAGATATTTTCCGTGCCCTCCATACGAGCGTTGGGACCTGAGACATGTCTAAGCTGTGCTTGCGGAGCGCAAGGCTCTCGGTCTCGACACGGCGTACTATCGCACGCACCCATTCACATTATAAACATATTTAATAATAGCATCCGAGACTGGAGCAGTCCAATATCGATTATCATCTGGTATGTACAGCTCAAGCCCCCCCCTCCCCCCTTCTCCTCGGCCCTTCTCCGCTCGGCTACGGGGCGTTCCGTGCCCGGCGCGGGGAAGAATCCAATCCCCTTTCCCCATCTCGAAGGTCTAGACTTTCTGCCACCGTCTCACAGAGCCGCTAGGCGCACCCACAGACACGCGGGCGCGTGGGCACGCGTACGCAGGCTACCTATACAATCCCGAACGTCCAGGAGCTCTCCCAGGAATACGCCTCACCCGGCCCGGTGATCTGCGCGTCTACGTGTCCCCATTCAGGACTGTTCACATTACGTTAGTTCGTCCATCCGAAGGGGGAGGAGAATGGGGGTGCCGGGGATCGAGCGGTAAACAGGCACAGAGCGAAGGAAAAGAAGGGGGCAGGGGAAAATTCCTCTTTAGGTATCTTACTGGTTAATCCCGTCGACATAGTCCTGCGCCTCGATGGCGACGCACGAGCTGCGCCCGACCTTGCGGCTCCCGCCCCCGCCGGCCTTCCCCTGCGTGCTCTTGAGGTCGGCCGTGCCGTCCATCCAGTTGCACGTGTAGACGACGACGCCGGGCTGGTCGGTGCGCAGGTCGGCGCGGACGCCCGAGTACGCGCTCGCGAGCGTCAGCACCACCGGACCTTCCTCCTCCCCATCCTCACACTCCCCCTTCTTCTCCCCGTGTCCCGGAAACGGCGGTGACGGCGACGCGGGCACGTCCTCGATCAGGAAATACCCGTTGTAGCCCTCGCAGGCGCCGCCGCCGCCGTCGCAGTTGCCGGCGAAGCCCGGGTCGGCGCGCGCGTGGCCCAGGGGCGGGCCGGGGAAGGGCCCGCTGGCGAAGTCGTTGAGCGAGCCCGCCGCCGCCGTCGCGATGGGCCCCGTCGGCAGCGCCCCGGCGTCCGCGGGCAGGTACCGCCGCGAGTACGGCATGTGCAGCGTGTGGTTCCACACCGCGTCCGTGGCCGGGTCGCGGTACGCGTCCAGGTTGAAGTAGGTGTGCTGCGTTAGCATGAGCGCTGTTTCGGGGGTAGGAGCGTTAGCAAGTCAAGCAGGCAGTCAGGGGTCCCGCGCGTGCTGGGTAAGAAAAAGTAGGATCTCTAAGCAGTCGGGTAAAACGCACGCGTCTTGACGTCCTCGGACGTCGCCTCCATCCGGATGTTCCAGGTGCTGCCGCGGACGCTGTAGGTCACGGTGGCGTCGACGGCGCCCAGCATGCCCAGCGACGAGTTGGAGGCGTCGTGGATGGCGAAGGTGATGGCGTCGTCGCCGGCCTCGGTCACTTTCCACACGCGGTACGACCAGTTGTTCTTGCCGCTGTGCAGCGTGTTGGGCCCGTCGTTGAGCTCCGTCGTGTACGTCTCGCCGTCGATCGTGTACTTGCCCTTCCCGATCCGGTTGACGTACCGCCCGGGTATGCTGTTGTACACGGGGTGCCCCGGATCGACGGCTGGGGGCGGGAAGCTCACGTTAGTCCGGATATACCGTTTAAGCGAAGCGGTGTCTAGTTACCGTAGTAGTCTATATCGTCGTACCCGAGGACCACGTCGATATCCTCGCCATTCTTGTCCTTAACGAAGAGATTTGTAAGGGTGGCGCCGTAGGGGATGAACTACATCGCGTTAACATACGTCCGGAATCGATTGGCCTAGTCTTGCCCTACCTGCGCCTTGATTCCCTCGGAGGATATGGTGTATTTCCCGTCTTCGCCCGGACTCGGGACACCGGCAGCGACGGACACCACCGCAGCCAGTGTTTGGAGGGTCAGGAAGCACCGCATCTTGTCAATTGGCCGAGGGCGCACTTGGTATATACCACAAGAGCAGCCACTGATTAAGGGGTGAGGGTTGCACTCTGAGGGGTGGGTGGGAAGGGACTGTGGTTTATTATCACTTGTTATACCTAACATCTTCCCCGGTCCAACCCCGCCTCCATACCCCAATTCCCAATTCCCGGGAAAAGTAGCGTGCAGAAGACGATGGTCATTGCACTATGAAGACCAGACGCCGTAGGCAGGGAAGATATCAAGCGGAACGAAGCGAGCCGCGAAAGGTCTAGAATGCATGTCTGGCCGCGGCCTTAATAGCCTGATTGCTGGGCGCCTGCCAATAATATCACGGATTCTCCGCCTTACCCTTTGTAGCTCTGCCACACGTGTATTTGTCTACACTTTTGGGAACAGATCAACATTTGAAGCTCGAGGAAAAAGAATTAGATTTAAACAACTCGTCTACGCGGCTATCACAGTATGCCCATCACACAACGAGCATTCGGTCATGGCGTACGGGGCTTCGCTAGTTCAGCATATGCAGGTTCCCATTAGCCTACCAAATTTGCCAACGTGGTGAATAGGTCTTTATCGGGCGGCTGGGACTTGGAGAAAACAGAGTCACTCGGAAGTTGCCTAGTTCCTCGTCACAGATATCATGGTTGCAGTATAAAGGCACCGGAAACATGTCTATCCACCTCGTCAAGTCCCCAAAGCCCTGGTCAGAAATAGTAACGTGAAGCTATATATTGCAGTCATCGAACTTTCAATATCCCAAGAGGGTCAAATCCTTCTAATTAGTATTTTGAAATCGTTAGATAGCCTCTCCAAGGCTTTTCGTGGCCTGACGTGATGAATCCAATGGGCAATAAAGGGACTTAGATCTCAGAAGTATAAGCGTGAGTGATCTTTTTAGTATGCATTAAAACTATCAAGCCCTTTTATGAGAATGTTTGAAGTGATCTTTCGTCCATGAGAGCCTGTCGCAGAGTTGAGTTGATTCCCACCTTGACCACCCACCTATTGTAGGGTATTGTTTTGGCTTCCTTTACAACTAACCTTTGTTTCACCATACTAACTACTTATACAATCCCTAGCTGTAGAATAACAGTGGTTCAAAGGGCTTGAAGTACCGAAAACGTCTCCTAAGGCTCAAATCCGGTAAGCCAGGCTTTGTTACAGACGGCTTTGTTGATAAAGTGAATTATGTCCATTTTTGCGCATATTTGTGGCATGTCGAACTCAGACACTCTGAGTGCTGCCCGCATATCAACTAATCATCTCTGGATTCATTAAATACACGGATACTTGGTATTTCTAGCCATCTAATCAATAGTCTTTGGGGTGTAAACTAGGCACCCTATTCATCCTAGCAAGCGTCTGTGCTTACGAATAGAGTGCAAAGCAACAGTTTGGAATACGCGAAAGTTCAGGGAAACATAAATAAAACTAGATAAACTATTACTCAACCACACTAAGCGGACGATTAAAATGGCCAAAGCAGAGTCATCCAAAGCGCGACGGATCGCTGCAGAACGCCTCAAGAAGCGAAGTACAGCAAAACCAGGAAACCCGAAAGAGCTCGGGGATATTTATGTGATCGAAAGGCTCGCCAGCATGCAGACGAAAAACACTGCAGGAACCACACAACCACGAAAAGAATCTCGGGGATTGATCCCAGAGCTTCATAAGACAATGAACGCACAGATGAAAGAAAACAGTGAAATAAAAAGGGACGTGAGGAAGAGAACCTCAAATATAACAAGGTATAATGCGTTAGCGAAGGCCGCAGTCGCCGGTACGAAGAGGAGATCGGAAAGGAGGACTCAGGGTCAGCAGAGCAAGATTGCAGATCTCGAGGAGCAAATTCGAACACTGAACACTCGGGTTGAGGAGGCGAACAATCGGGTACGGCAACTACGGGGGCAAGTCGACGACTTGTTGCTAGATAAGATAATTGGTGAGGCAGAGTTGAAAAGATTGAGTCGCAAGCATCACGGGCACGATGCCGAGGCACTGCAAGAGGAGATCCAAGTCCTCGAGGGTCAGATCGACGAATTAAGAGGAGAAGTCGCCAGATTAAGGGACCTAAATCTTGAACAACAAGAACAAATGCTTCGCGGTTCCGTGGCTTTCCAGGAACCTACCACGGATGATGTACAGCGGGTAAGTTGGCGGGCTCACATGTTTATACTCTCCACCCTCGACCCCTATACGTTTCATTGCTGACGCTCACGGCTCAGGAAATGAAACAACTTACATCTCTGGTCGAGGAGTGGGTGGGAGCTTGGATCATGCCTGTTATACAGAGACATGGAAGGGAGGTTTTGGACGGAGTCAGGAACGCCCCATTAAGAGCTCAAGGCATATGCCGCCTGATGAACGAGTACCCGGATCTAGGTAAGGAAATCCGCGGTTCTCTGCTTCTTAGCCCATGTTTATTTCGGCGTCATAAGAGCCAGGCGCTCGGCTTAGCTGTAGGGCGGATGTTTGGCTAACCGGTCTCTATCTTCGCCATGCGTGTAGCCGTCGCCGCGAGCTACGAAAACACGGACCACGACCTGCTGATCGCGGTGGTCATGCGGTGGCTGCACGAGGAGATCCTGTCGAAGGACCTGTACGGCGCGTCGCCGCGCGACGTCGCGCTCGTCAACGAGATCGCCGGCACCATGGCCTCGCACCGGGACGCGCGGCTGTGGTGGGACGCCGTCCAGGCACGCACCTTCCGGGCCATGGCGCTGGTCGGCATCGTCAACCACCCGGAGTGGCCGGCGCACCGGGCGGAGCGGGCGGCGGCGCTGGCGCGCGAGCTCGCGCAGCTGTTCCTGCCGTTCACGGCGGCGGCGGCGGCGGCGGGCCCCGCGGACCACGAGCGCCTGGTTCCTGCAGCTGCGCCACGAGGGCGCGCGCCGGGCCCGGTGCCGCGACCCGGCCGCCCGCGGCGGCCACATCGACCTGGCCGGCGTGTCCAACGTCGCCTGCTTCGACAACCTGCTCCCGCTGTGCGCGACGGTCCCGCGCCTGCGGCACGTCGTGCTCGACGGCCGCGGCGCCGTCCACAGCGACCAGGTCCTCCAGCGCTCCAACGTCCTCGCCAGCTGGGGCGTCGTCGCGAGGGCCAGGGCCTTGGCTAGGTCTGCCAGGAACCCGACGTTCATGGCCCAGATCTATCGGCTCGGCGCGTTTTAACAGACCATATGTCGTAGGGCTCTTGGTTGAGGGGTTCCACGGACATGCATTTCCTTTTCGAGGACGAGGTCTTTAAAAGACGGCGGCGTAGTAGGGCTGGCTTGAGGTTGGCTTGCGCGATATGCGAATGAGCGATTCCTTGGTTGTCGGTTATTTTGTAATATATTGGCTGGTTGGTCGAGTTGGTATAATGGGATATTTGTACGAATAGGTGCGTTATAAATATACACAAACGTCTTTATATACATATTCTATGTTAGCCTTGACTGCTGGTCGGTGAGTGTGTCTGTGAGTGACGGGAGCGAAACCTGTCTTTAATCAGCGAGCCAACCAGTTCCCGAGGCTTACTGGGCAGAGCTTCATGACAAGGAGATACCAATCCATCAGTAAACAAGGAACGGGGATTGAACTGCCGGTATATCCGTTGATCGCGGCACCATGAACATCTTCAAAATTCAATTTCGCAGTTTGAGTAGGTACACGATCCCTACATAGATCTATAAACAGCCAATGCCTTTCTATTCCCAGTCCCAGTCCCATATCTATGTCCATCTCACGTACTCACACGTCCATGCTGCCCGGGTCGCGGCACGTGAAGATCTTGTACAGGCGCCTGCTGAGCGCGGGGCCGACGACGCGGTCGCTGAAGGCGCCGTCGCGGCTGGCGGAGCGGGGGCAGTCCTCGAGGGCGCGGGGCCCGCCGCGCTCGAGGCCGCGGACGAGGGCGGCCGGGGTCGGGAAGCGGGCGGCGACGCCGTGGGCGACGGGCGCCGTGACGCGCGCCACCTCCTGCAGCATGCGCGCGTACGTGTCGGCGGCGCCGTCGCCCGCGCGCACCTGCCCGGACTCCATGCAGAAGCCGGCGGCGCCCGACGCCGCCGCCTCCCGCGCCTGCCTGTACGGCGCCGTGCCCAGGTGCTGCGTGAACACCACCGCCCACTGCGCCGCCTCCTTGGCGTCGTGCGCGTGGTGGATCAGCGCCCCGTGCGCCACCTGCAGCGCCAGGAGGCCGTCCTCGACGGCCTCCTCGTCGACGTACTCCTGCTGCTGTTGCTTTTGCTTCCGCCGGCGGGGTTGTTGTTGCTGGCTGGCGGCGGCGGCGGTCGATGATGATGCTGACGGCTCGGACGGACCCGCCTCCCCGCGGACGGCCGAGGCGAACTGCCGCTTGAGGATGTTCTTGTTCCGGCTCGACCACGCCGCGTACCCCTCGACGAGGTAGATGAGCGTGGTGCCGGGGAAGCTGGTGCGCATGCGCAGCACGTGCGCCTCGAGGTCCCGGCCCTCGGGCCCGCGGATGAGGGCGACCAGGTCCGCGGCCGGGATGATGACCAGCACGTGGTCCTCGTCGCGGACGTGCGGGGGGACCGGCTCCCAGTGCCCGTGGTCCTCGCTGTACCTGGAGGTGACCTTGCGCCGCCACCGGACGACGTTGTCGACGCCGCTGGGGCTGTGCTCGAACTGGATGCCCAGGTCGCGGAGCAGCTCCTCGATCACCCCCCTGATGTCGGGATGCAGGGTCGTCGGAAGGTCGACGATCATCTCGGGCGCGGAGATCTTCTTGTCGATTCGTAGTTTGTTGACGTCGGCCAGCGCCTTCTGTCTCTGTTTCTCGAGCGCTCGCTGTTCCTTTGCACGCTCTTTCTCGACCCACTTGCGCTCCTGTTCAATCTCGCGGAACTCCGCCTTCTTTTTCTTCTCGTACTCCTTCTCTTCGGCCGTTTTCTTGACCGGCTTGCTTGCGGCCTTGGCCTTGGGTTCCTTGCAAGGTGAGGGTGATAGACTGAAGGAACGCTTCTTCGCCCTGATCTTCGAGACGTCGATGGCGTTTAATTCCGGTAGGTCCGAATCCGAGTCAGATCCGGAAGCTGGGAGCGCGGCGCCCCTGGATTCTGGCATTGAACTCGATATTGGATCCCAAGCTGCCTTCTGTTTGGAAGCGTTCTTCGTTGGCGGGGATTCGAACAGGTCATCGGAAAGGTCTATAAATTCAGGCTTGTTTGCGTGTTGTTTGCTTCCTTGGGCTTGTTCTGGGGTCCCAAAGGGATCGCTCGACGGCAGCTCGACCCCTTTGGACTTTGTAGATGCCCCTTGGCCACCTAAGCCCCGTATCGGAGAGCTTGTAAATGGATCGCTTGGCGTGTTTGTTGCCTGTCCCGGTAGACTGTCGAAACGATCTGTATAGACATTCGATGATCTCTGGTTCTTGCGAATGGAAATGCCATTGGGGGAACTGCTGTGTTCGATCGGGTCGGCTACCGAGTTCCATCGCTTCAGTCCGACCGAGTGATGGGATTCGCGGGACGGGCCCGCGACCGCCGCAGACTTGGTTCTCTTGAAACTACTACCCTCGTCTCGTTTACCGGCCGTTATAGAGGGTGAAGCCCGACGTCGCTTTCTCGCATTGATGCCCAAGTCGCCGGCAGTATCAAAGTCATCAGATAGATACATAAAATCGTCATATTGGCGGTGATTACTGCTTGTTCGCTTTGCGCTGTTGATCGGCTCATCGGGTGGACGCGTAAGGGAGTTCGGTGCCGTCTTCTCTTGCGAGTCCGCCGGGAGATCGAGAACATCGTAATCAAGCGCTCTAGAAGGGATGGCGATGCTAGTTCGCGATGGGGGTTTCGAAGAGGGGGCCGGTACTGGCGGAGATGGAACAGTTGGACTCGAAGACAACAGGCTAATTACCTCGGGTGGCATTTTGCGAATTCAACAAATTGAGCATAGCAATTGAATACAACAATGTCCATGATACGTCCAGCCCACCAGTAGTAGCAGGATTCCCGGCGATTAGAAGTAGAACCTGTACGGGGGTTTCATTGGGAAGGTGTTGTTATTGATGTCATTACATGATCGACTTTCCCTAGCAACGCGTTCTGTGGTGTCACTTCTTAGCAAGCGCGCGGGTGACGCGAAGCACGTGACCTAGTACCGTTACTTACGTACAGATCTGTAGACTCCAATTGAATGTCCATAGCCATGCTTGTGAGGTTTCTCTTCATGAATAATGTGTAGTGACTAAACTTTAGTTCGATCACCCTGATGCGACATGATCCTCTTAGGTCACACCTCCAGGCATCTCACAGAGCCCTCTCAACCTTGGAAACTTGGCGCGGTAATGTGACTGGATATGTCATCCCGCATCCCAAGAATGAATGAGACCATGTGATAGGAGCATTGACTCGCACAGATAGCTCAGTCCTCGAGCCTGTCAACGTTTCGTTTCGCCTTGCCTTAACTCTGGGCAACACGGGTGACCGCCCGTGGTATTGGCCAAACTATCCTATCGTAGCATCAAGGGCCGAAAGCTGCGTTAGCCGAAGTTTCCAGAGGAGTTTAGCATATCGCGGCTCGTCCTGAAGCTTAGCTCCGTCCGATCTTCTTGCTTGATGGGGCGCGGTCAAGCTCATTCAACCCGGCCCAGTTCCCAATCCTTCAAAACGTCCCACTTGCGCGGAGCGCTCCCGGGTCCAAACCGCTACGTAAAGTGATGTCTTGCGTACGTTGTAGATGTCGAACTGAGAGACGAAAGTGTGTTTGGGAACTCGGTATCCAATATCATCTGTTGGTGGATTGTGAAGCTGTCGTTCTAGACCGGACAACATAGCAATAGACGGCCAATAGTATACATATCTGTACGAACTCGAGTATAGAATGCTGTTTAGGTAAGTGTATACATCCCTTAAGCTATTGACTATCTCGATAATGGCATGCTCCAATACGCGGATAGTATGTACTATGTATAGCATATGGAGAACGAAAGATCGAGTCGACTGCATGGAAGGACCTGCGCCGCGTATTCTCTGTCACCATAATCTCAATGTATGCACGCTCAGGCGGTGGGGTCGGCCATTCCAGATTTCAGCAGAGTTTGGCCGCTCATCAACACCAGGGCGGGTTTAACGCAGTCGAAATCGCAATGCAGCACGAAACGTTGAAACACTAGACTGACCCAACCTGCCTGCCTCTGTGTTCTGTATGCGTTCCTACAAAACATAATACCAACCTGTCGGCTTGCCCGGCACCAGCCTTGGCAGCGTTAGGCCCTGTGTATATACTAGGCGACTGGGTATGATGGCGTTGGATGATCAGATCATGATCACTTGGATGCGCATGCACACGCACGGGCGGAGAATTTCTGCGAAAGGAACACCTGCATGTCTTGCAGGATTCCCAACGCACAGTAAGCGGGACGATGATCGTATATAAAGTTGAAACGAAGCGCAGGAAGCGGCAAGTGCTTGGTGGTGTAGGACATGTGCCCTCCACTGGCTGCGAGTATAAGAGGATTTCTGCGCACATGAATGGATGTCTTCTGTGTCGACGGCCAGCCCGGCAGGAAGGCTGGCTGGACGGGGCCGGAGAGTTCTAGTTGACATCGCTGCCGTGCTTGCTCCGGGTGGACCATGCCGTCCTTGCATCCGCTTTGACATGTGGAGTAACGTGGCCAACCATTAGAACGTCCTTCCTGATATTAGAAACCTTCGACGTGAGCCAACCAGTTGCCACGGCATGATGCTGTGCTTTAGTGTTGCAGATTGCGGGGTACAGGGTAGTTTGCAGTAGTCGAGTGGGTGAGTCCTGGATATCAATCACGATGAACGCTTTGCTTTGCCTTTCAGGAGAATCCACTCTGATCCTACTACGTACGCAAGCAAGCTTGGCGACAGCAATATGGTGAACCGCGCCCGATGCTCCCGGGGCAACACACATATGAGTAGGTAGGTTTGTATAAGTTCTGGCAGATATAGCTTTATTAGTCTTCGTTATATGCCACACAGAATCGGTGATTATGAATGCTGCCCTGTAGATCCTCCGTCGAAGAGACTCTGGACTATCGTTGTAGATGGTGATCTACACTTGCCGGATAACTATACGGATGAGACAGACTGACACGTACCTATACTCAACGAAAAAAGCTTAACACAATAGGATCTCATTCTCACAACTTGGATGTTACGAAGTTTCTGTTTTCGCCGGCATCGTAACTGACAGCTGAAAGACTCTGGCTCGTCTGGCCGGCACTTAATAGTGAACCAGTTCAACCTCAAGTTCGGTTCCTATTCTATGCCCCCGCCTCTTAACCGCTCCAGATGTTACCCTACAATCATACGTAATTACGTACTGATGCGATCGCTCTATTGTGTGAACACACTTGCTACACAGTACTCTAGGCCGTCGGAGCTGATTATCACAGCACGAAAATAAGACATTAGAGTAGTTTTCAACGACTTCGTAAAGGGTGGTTCGTTCTTCATATGAAGATGAGAGCCCCGCGAACGGATAAGATATCGTGGGCACAATACTGGTCCGTGCGCAGTGCGACTAGCACCACAGCTCATTTCGGGCTTTCTTAACATTTGGGCCAGGATTAGCCCACATCCAATATTCGTTGCCGGACGTGACAGCTTCAATCGGGTATCACGGCCGAAAACTATTGGGTTCCTGGAGCAGAAACACCAGTCAACGAGACCCCGCGTAGCAAGCCGGCCAGGAAACGGAAGAATAGTGTGAGGCTTGAAACATTAGGAGCAAATATGAGGGCTAGGCCAATATCGAGAAGGCTGGCCGATCGGAGGCTGGATCGTTTCAGCAAAGGGAGGAGAGGGGTCCTATTGCGCAGGCCAGAGGCTGTGTACGAGTACCTACCTAACCTAGTAAACTGTCGGGACGGTTGGAGGTCTGGACCTGAAATATCCCGAGCAACATCCCCCGAGGTTGGGAGATGGGAGAATGCATAGGGAATGGAATTGCCAAATGGAAAGATTCAGATCTCGTGCGGCGGTGAGGCGGACAAGATGAGACGTAGCTAATCAGTCAGTAGTCACGAGCAGAGCCCCTCCAAACCCCAATGTTTTAAGGTTGGTCTCAGATCTGACAGTTCGTCCGATATGTAGTGCTATGTAGCAGCCCTTCAGCCTTTTTCACGATCACTGGTACTCTGTCGGAAAGCATTCCGCCGTGTCGGGGCTGTCGGGTGTCGGGCTGACCTCCAGCTTCCGTCTCACGCAGTCGAGTCCGGAGAAGCAATGTTTTGGCCCGTATTAATAACATACCTGGATACGGAATAGATAGGGATATAATTTTGAACGATGGAAGCTGAACGATGCCTATGATCCTCAATATCTCCTTCTGTCTCTTACCTGGTGCTCTGACTTCGCTTCGCTGTGTGGTATTTGGCGCGGTATCATGCAGGTTCGTCCAGATAGGGCAATGGAGCCCCTTTATTTTGGGATACCGCCTCTGCGCCCGTTGGTACTAATACTATGTAAGATGTCGAATTTCTCATTCTGGCCATGAAGGGCATAGTGTTCGGCGAAGTAGCCGACACCCTTACCGCTGCTATTACCACTATTACCAGACTGCATATGCATGTATGGAGGTTGCGGCGCCGTCGCGGGCTATGGTTGGGCGGATTTGGAAATTGGTGATGCAGGTTATCGCATTGGTGCCTGCAGCGTATGGATGCGTACTATGTAGGTCTTCCATCTTTTTCGTCCCCTATGTTGATCAGAGCAGTCCCGCATTGCATTGCGACGCGGTCGCGATACTACCACTCGGGCAGTCGGGTTTCCCAATTCTGATACATCGATGGGTTTGCGAATGGACTAATGCGGCAGTTCTGGCCTCCATGGCCCCATTCCCACATGGCATTCAAACCCCATCGGTTGCAAGCTCAGATCATCCCATCCCCAATTAGAAATGGGTGCATTTGCATCTTCGTAAGCAACGTACAGTGTACCTAGTAGGGCGCCTGGCTACCCAGGAAGCGCCTGCATAAAGTATCGTCGCGCTCTGCTGCAGTTGTCCCAACCTGTGAGACATCCACCCCCGTCCGAACTTATGTATGTGTGCATGCATTTCATCCCTATTATAAAGGTTGCCGCACTGGAGTTCAGTCAGAGAGGGTTCAGAAGAGTGAGATGACATGGCCCGGCAGGCGATAGGGTTCGTTGTATGCACACGTAAACCTATATAGCTTTTGATGGCTATTATACGACCTCAGTACCAGGTGTTAGGTATTGTGTGCAGGTCATGATGAAGAAAAACTGAGGTGTCTTGCAGGTCAACTGTGTGTCTGCTCATGTCCATGCATATTGTATATATGTACATCCATACATATGCAGTATGTGGGTACTTAAGGTAGGCGAGTATCGACATGTTAGTGGGTATGGCCATTGGCGTAGGTAATTGGATATCGGGATGTGTCTTCGCAACCCTTGCGTCGTGTCAAGATCTAGAAAAGATCTTTGCACCACTGTCTCACCGCGACATTGTTCGTAGGACAAGCTGTCTTGCCTTGTGGAAAATACATACATGTATACTGTAGGACATGGACATGTCCACAATATGCGTACACCTTACATGTACAAACTAAAGCCCACAAAGGCACTGATGTATGTGTGTATGATTCTATGCGAATGTACCAAAAGACATGCTGGGTGATTAGGTACCTTGTCTCGGCCAGTTTATATCCATATCTACTTCAATACTCCAGTACTTACGCATTCACAGCTAAGCACAGCGGTGCTGCTGCTGAAAACCATCGGTTGCAGATATGGCCACATTGCTAGCATAAGTAGGTATGCAATAATACCTCGTTCATAGTATCGGACTGCATCGCATCCATCGCTCGACACTGCACTGCACTGCATTGCGCTGCACGGCATATATGTACATGCTACCTCCGCTACTGTAGGTGTCGTGGATGTGTAGCCTGATAAGATCAAGAGATTTGGGTTTTGGCAGATCATTCCCGCTCCAATGAGAAGGGCCATCCCCGCTAAAACGCCAAACCGCACATTTTTTTCGCACTAATCGATGCGTGTAAATTGGCGCTTTGCCCTGTTTGGTAGCAGCCGTAGGGGGGACATAGAGCCCCCCCCCGCCCCCCCTGTAGGCCCTCCTGCTCCCCCTGTCCCCCTGCTTGCGCTGCTTTGCCTGCCTCTTCGCAAACCTTACCAAGCACCTGTGCGAGACACCCTGCCACAGCCTGCGCGCGCTCCCTTTACCACTGTCGGTTTAGCGCATATAGCAGAGGAGAGAGAGCGGCAGAGAGGCAGAGAGGTTGACCCCCATCCGTTGTAATTGTAGGTACGGGACGCTTTTAGTGGCGCACGTTCCTGGATTCTCTGCTGGTGATAAACAACATCCAGTACCCCGAAATTTCCGTCCACCCCCTAAACTCTGACCTCTACCTGAGCCGACTTACTCGTGTCGTGGAGTCTGCTAAAAAAAAAAAAAAAAAAAACCCACGCGCCACGGTTGCGAACGATTATGAACCGCCCATCTTGACGTCTCCTGCTACGACACATGACGCCCTGATTCCTGCACCCTACGGTACGGCCTTTCCAGGTTGAAGGGATCGATCCTCCAACCCGCGCTGTCCGCGCCACGGCTTCCGTTTGGTGTTTTGCATTCCATACCCGCCTGACGCTGGCCGCAAACGTGCCAGTCATTTCCTGCCACGCCTGGCCTCTGCTGGGCCGAATTACCTCCCGCCTACCAAAGAGCGCCCCGGGTATATACCTGGGCCGGCACCCACCCATACCGCTGATATGGCAACTTCTCCTCCAGGGTCTCCAGGCATGCTGCCACCGCGACCGATGAGCGCCATGGTCAAACCAAGCCCGAGGAGCAGTAGTCGCATGAGCACCAACAGTAAGACGGGCGGTGGGAGCAGGGCTTCAGATGAAGATGGAGGCCGCACGGCCGTGAAAGTTGGTAAGTATCGTCCTGTCCCGTCTAGCAGTAGCAAACTCCAGTCGCCTCCAGTCGCCGCCAGCCCCCGGATATCGTAGGAGTGCAGGACTAATGCCTATTTTTAAAGCGGTTCGCGTGCGCCCGCCTTTACGGCCCACCGACCCCGGCTACGAACTCATCCCGCAGCGATTCCAAAGATCTATGGTCCAGACCACCTCGAATACGGGCGTATCCATCGACTCGCCACAGGGCAAGAAACTCTTCATCTTCGATCGCGTCTTCGGTCCCGATATAGATCAGGAGGGGATCTGGGAATACCTCCAAGATAGTGTCAGCTCATTTTTACAGGGCTACAATGTCTCTTTACTTGCCTACGGCCAGTCTGGCTCTGGCAAGTCCTACACGATGGGCACAGCGGGCCCGGCGGAACCGGGCAACTATGAATCAATGGGTACGCATTTCTGACCACACAAGTAAAATGTACGGATGAATCTGAGATAAACTGACCTGTGGTCTCCGTGCAGGTGTGATTCCACGAGCCGCAACCGCATTGTTTGAGAAATTAGATGAAGGGTTTGGTACGCGGAACTTGAACCGAAGCTCGATGTCGCAGCTGAGAACTCCGGCGCGCTATTCGTCACAGCCTCCAGCACAGAAGGCCGAGAAGAATTGGCAATTGAAAGCAACCTATGTAGAGATCTACAATGAACAGCTCCGCGACCTACTCTTGCCAGACCACCTCAGCCAGCATGAGCGGAGCACCGTTAGCATTCGCGAAGATCAAAAGGGCAACATCATCCTCACTGGCCTCCAACATGTTGATATTAACTCGGTGGATGACTTGATGAATGCGCTGAATTTCGGTTCGAGTATCCGGCAGACCGACGCGACCGCGATTAATGCGAAGTCATCCCGTTCACATGCCGTCTTCAGCTTGAACCTCGTCCAGCGCAAGAGCAAGTTGCAGTCGGCCCAGGGAGCCCAGAAGAGGCACTCGGTACCGCTTGAGGCGATGACGGGAACGGACACCTGGGTCACAACGGATAGTAAACTGCACTTTGTCGATTTAGCCGGCAGCGAACGTATGAAGAACACGGGTGCGCAAGGGGAGCGTGCCAGGGAGGGTATCTCTATCAATGCCGGTCTTGCAGCTCTTGGCAAGGTCATCTCGCAACTGTCTTCACGCCAGGCCGGCTCGCATGTCTCGTACCGGGATTCGAGGTTGACAAGACTTCTGCAGGATTCGCTGGGTGGTAACGCAATAACCTACATGATCGCCTGTGTAACCCCGGCAGAATTCCATCTGAGCGAAACCCTGAACACCGTCCAATACGCGCAGAGGGCCCGAGCGATTCAGAGCAAACCCCGGATCCAACAGATGGAGGAGGGTGACAAGCAGGCAATCATTGAGCGTCTGAAGGCCGAGGTAGCTTTTCTACGCGATCAGGTCCGCAATGCGGAGCGCGGTGGGGGAGAGCGGCGGAACGTTGCAACCAGCGAGAGGTCCGAGCGACAGAACGAACGCGAATCCGAGCTTCAGAACCAGTTGTTGGATGCCCAAGAAAACTACACGACCTTAAGCCAGCGTCATGCTAAGCTCATTGCCGAGATGGCCAAGGCTCGGGATAACGAGGCGGCCGAGAACCAATCATTCGATGATAATTTCGGTGATACCGCGACGGCGCGCCTCAACCGGTCGAATTCGTTCGCGCAGGCCGTCGAGCAGGTTGTTTTGGAGTACGAAAAGACGATTCAGAGTCTCGAACAGTCGCTTACCAGCACCCGGACCACGCTCTCGAACACGGAAACGACGTTGCTTGAGAAGGAGACGAAATGCGCCTATATCGAAACGATCAATACCCAGCTGCAGACACGGCTCCAGAAGCTCATGGACCGCGAAGCCAACACCGAGAACTACCTCCACGATCTAGAGGCGAAGCTCGATGGCCATACATCTGGCGAGGAGAAGAACGCCACGATCGCGATGGAATTGCGGAAAGAAATCAACCGAATTCGAGAAAACGAAGCCGCATGCGAGGAATATATATCCACCTTGGAGGAGAGACTTGCAGAATCCGACCAGGACCAGGAATTGATGCAGCGAGAGATTGATCGCCTTGAACAGGTTATCGAGCGTCAGCGCAGTCTCGGAAAATTGGACAACCTCCTTTCTGAGCTGGATAACATTCAGCCAGAAGGCAAGCAACCAGAACCCGTGACGGAGCTGAATGTGGCGGGTCGTCAACGTAGCTTTTCAGAGCGGTCTGTGAGAAGTCACTCTAGCCGTCCTAGTCTGGGGTTGAGAGAAGTTCTTCCCGAGGTCGCAGAAGGTGCCGAGGAGGAGTCGCACGACGAGACAGGGCGCGAAAAGGCGACGGGTGCTTCTGAGATAGCTCTCGACCAGACAGGTACACCGGGTGATCGGCCAGGGACTCCTAACTATCCACCGCAAAGTCCCGCTCAAAGCGAGTTTGTTAATGACAAGCTCGAGAGCGTGACCCAGGAGCTTGTTGATTTGCGAGTGGAGCACGAGTCAACCCTCAACGAGTACGATGCGCTTCATGTCAAATATGAGGAGGCTATGCGGACCCTGGCGGAGCTGCAAGACCAGGTTGACGAAGCTAGACACGAGAACCCTCGCGACTCGGTCATTTCTGTCACTTCGCCGCGGGAGACGAGACCCCCCTCTTTTTTATCCGACGCGAGGTCGAGTGTCGTCAAGGATGGCACGCACTTGTCCTCGCAGTCGCTCTCCTCGGAATTATCCTCAGTTATGGATTCCCCAGCTGGTATAAGTACCTCTGAACATGAACTGCCGAAACCTTCGGAATCGAGGGAAACCCTGATCCCCGATCATGCTACTGATGAAGCCCTATCTGCGGAGATTGAAAAGCTTAGGGCGCTTGCCGAAGAGAAGCAGGCGGCGGAAAGAGAGCTGGCGGAGAGATATGCCGAGCTCGAGGCCAACCATCAGGAGGCACTGGATACGGTTGAGGAACTCAAGACTGAGATGGCCAAGGCCAAACATGCGGAGCCGCCATCCCCTATGCACGCTACGCCAGTACTTCGTCGCAAGTCGAGCCAGAATATGCTGATCATCGACCGGGCGCACCGATCGTTCGCTTCCCTGCGGAACATCGCCGCAGAGAACTTCGAAGACCAACCCGACATCATGCAGAGTTTTGATGTGAATCTGAATGCTGCCATGCATGAGCTGCACTCCAGGTCGGAGCGCATCCAAGAGTTGGAGGCTGACATCGGCAACACGAAGAAAGAAATGGAGAACAAGATGACGATCATTTCTGGCTTGACGCGTGAGCGATCCAGCATGAGTTCCAGCCCCATGGACATCTCGATGGTTGCCAATATGAGAGAGCAGTTGGAGAAGAACGAGCAACAACTCAAGCTGATGCAGGAATCCCATGCCGCACGCGAGAGCGAACTACTGACTGAATTGGAAGCTCTGCGCGCCTCTGTCAAGGACGCTTCTGAGGTCCAGTCGATGACGCTGCCCAAGACGGACGGAGTACAAAGCAACGAGGATGGTTTGGATGCCGCCCATGAAGGGAAGATTGCTCATCTCGAGGCTGAGCTTTCCAATTGGGAGGCCAAACACAAAACTGCTCTAGATGCCATGAGGACGACCGAAGAACAGATGAGACAAACCGTGAATGACCTCGAGGCTCAGCTTGTAGCTGTAAACTCCAAGTTTGACGAGTCCCGGGAGAAGGCGAAGAGCGAGGACGAAGTCAAGGAGACAGAGACCAAGCACCAAAATCTCGTCGCTAACCTTCGCAGTGAGATCGACGAGCACAAGGCCATCATCGAGAATAACGCCACTAAGGTCGCCGAACTAGAGAGATCTCACGCTTCGGCAAAGGAGCAGCTCGAAGAAGCCTTCAAGGCCCGTGACGTTGCAAATACGGAATCTCAAAAGTACAAGGAACTTGTTAGTCAGCTGGAGCAGCAGATTACTGAGCATGAGATGGCCCTGAAGGACTATGAGGACAAGCTACACCAGCTTGAGGCGAAGCACGCTGCAAAGGTCGAGCAAATCAAGGCGAGCTCCAAGCAGGAGTACGACTCCGAACTGGACACGCTTATGGCCGAACATGCCGAGAACATTAGGCTGTTAGAGAATGATGCCAGTGAAGCTCGGGAAGAGCTGATGGAGATTGCCGCTCAGGTCGCCTACGCGCTCGGTGTCGACGTCAGTATCGAGAAGCTCAGCGAGCGCATCCAGGACTTGACTACGTATCAGAAGGCTGTGGGCATTGAACAGCAAAAGACAACTGAGCTTGAAAGCCATGTTGACGAGCTTTCAAGCATCAACAACACCATTATGCGTGATCTTGAAGCTGTAAAGGCTTCATTGAATGACCTGCTCGGCCCCGATGCTGAGAGCGTGAAGAGCCCCTACACCTCACTTCCGGAGCAGCTGTCAGCCGTCAAGAAGAGGATGCACGACCTAGAAAACAAGAACAAAAAGCACTCCCGTCTAGTCGAGGAGCTCGAAGACCAACTCCAGACCAACTATGACCAGGCCCAGCTCACGAACAACCGGCTGTCCACCCTGCAAACTGAGCGCAATGCGCAGTTGGAGGAAGTGAACGCGGCCAAGCTCAAGGCTCAGATAGAACTAGAGTCCGTCCGTGAGGAATTGGCTGCTCTCCAGGTGAGTACACTCCTTAACACCCTTTTGTGTATGAAACTAACGTTAGTATGTAGGCTCGCACGGAACAGGTCCATATGAATAACGATGGACATAACGAACCTAAGCGGACTGATTCGAACAGCTCACTAGTGCGCAAAACGGCGTCCGTCACCTCGCTACCTTCTCCACCCCCTAGCGTCCCGCTTCCCCCTATACCGAGTGCGAGCTCGCCAACCTCGGCGCACCCATCGAGCCCAGGTGGTCGGCCCCCCAGTCATGACCTAGCGTTTACTCAGATCCGGGAGGACCAGGAAGCGAGAATCCAGAGCATTGAGAGGCATCTCAAAGCCGAGAGACAGCTCACATCGACGCTAGAAGAAGCGCTCACGGACCTTGAGCGGCAGTCTAATAAGTTTAAGGCTGACTGCGAAGCTTGGCGGAAACGCGCACAAGAACTCGAGGCCGAAGTTAAGGAACTTAAGGAGAAGCCACAGCAAGATAACAGGTGGAGGGACAGCCTCCACCAGATCGAGGAGGAGCGTAAGAAGCGTCAAGATGCCGAGAGGGCTAGGACCCATCTCGAAGAGCGCATGAACGCCATCAACAACAAGAAGAAGAAGAAGGGCAGCCTCAACTGCTTCTAGGTCCGGAGTTGGCGCGACGTGCCTTCGGCTGCGCTTCTTCTCCTGGTGGCATTCGCGCTCACGAGCATCCTCGACGTCGACGCGCCGTCGCCTCGCCATCTGATCTGTTTGGGGTTTTGCTTTGCGGTGCTCCTCGAGCGTTTGGAACATCATCATACCTGGCAAGGCGTTTAAGGAGTTCTCCATAACTTCAGTTCTTCCCTGCATAATGCCGTACTTTATTTTTCCGTACTCCTGTTTTATTGCGTCACCGACTACTCAACTGGGTTCCCTTGCGTCGTCTACCCTTCTTGATGTAAATGTTAATTCCCTTTTTTCTTTTCTTCCCTAGCTACCCTCCGTTTTCTTCTCCCCCTACTACAGACAGACACATACATACTCTCACCATGTACGACCTGCACGGGACACGAAATGAATCGATTATTCGGATCGCAAACGGGGGGTGATGTGTTTTTTTTTTACGGGATCAGTCAGTCCAAAAGTGCGAGAATAAAACAAAACCATCTCGTCGCACACACACGGGGTCCCACCGTCGCCGGGAATTCCTAGTACAAACTCCACAGTTTGTGTTTTTCCGTTCATCTGCCTGCTTGCATCGGCGACCAGGGAGAAAGGGGAGGGGGTGGACTTTGATGTTTAGCAGTTAGACACCCGGGGGGCGCGGGGTTTGAGAGTACATTTCCTGAGATACCACCTCGAGTTGCTTTTTTTGTTTTCTTTTTCTTTTTCTATGTGTCTTTGTATCCCTCTTTTTTTTCGTTTCTTCGTTTATGTGTGTCTCTTCATCCGCGGCGGAGCTTGAGGGTTTGTTTGTTTGGCTTTCTCCAGCACTGTTGCTGCTGCTGGTCTTCGTCAGTTCGCTCTGGCCTCTGGGCTCCGAAGATGAACTGGCTCCGGGGAGGTTTGGCGGTGGTGATGGTGATCTTGGTCGGTCGTCCGGTCGGTTGGTCGGTTGGTTGGTTGGCTAGCAAACACCCACCCTTTTGTGGTGCGGAGAGGGGGCAGTTGGGGAGGAAGAGAGAGAGACAAAGAAACACCAACGAATCTCGAGGGGAGAGGGGGCAATTCGGTCGGTCGGTTGGTGCCCCCCGACTGACCGTTGCCGAATATATGTCGCCGGGCTGTTAACGAGCACGGCGATCATTGTTGTTGTGATATAACCTGGCGGCCCCCGCCGGTTTCACCTACCTATATACCTGTTGATGAATGTAAATTTTCCTCGTTACGTTCTCCGGGCTGCTTGTGTAACCTCCGCGCTCTGGATCTTGTTCGTGTCTGTGTCTGTGTCTAAGATATGCGCTGTGTGGATTCTAATGTCGGGACTGTTGTTCCTGGCTCTAGCACATCTGTTGGTTCGGCTTCGAGTCTTCAAGCTACGTCATAGGGGGACTTGGAGTGGTGTTGAGCTCTGGGCGATAAGCCCGGATCCATGTATGCTCATACTAGTCTTAAGGTATTGTCTGACATCTTATCAGAAATCAAGCCTCTTCACTCTGGATCTACTAGCCTCACTAATCTGTACGTCGACTCTCATAGTTCTGATGTCCAAATCGTCAGCTGGCTCATGTTGACTGGGCCTAACTAACACTGTGGGTGTTGCCGCAGCTTGGAGTCGCCTACGAACTGATTCAGCTGGCTGGGGCACGGGCTGAAATACACCCCCGCGTGACGTGGCTCAATCCAGTAACAAGGACGTTGCTTTCTTTCCCGCTATTGGTGGCAAGTAATACAGGATACTACCTAGTGTCAGGAGCTAATGACAAGCCAGAGTGCCAGCCCCTTCTCCGCACGGTGTTCATCTTATATATGCATGGGAGGGATGCCCAACTTCCATCTGGTTTACACTGAATGGACCGCTTGTTATGTTTTCCCTGTAGGCTTACCTTTAGGTAATAATATCTAGAGACGTTTTGAGAAGAAATCATCGTGTCTTTAGAGATAGCTGTTAGCATAATATCGTATCCTCATCCATTGCTAAGAGAATATTGTCTATTACAAAAGGACCTTGAGCAACACGGCCACGTAAGGGATGACAGCAAACTAACTATGTCAAAGTATCATGTCAACGGCCCCATACTGACCCCATGTCTTGTATCCAGCCAATGAATGCCACACAATGGACCTGCTGTTGGTGACATTCCGCAGTTTGTACGCTGGGCGCATAGGCCCCTGACCATGCACGCAAACATGGTAGGTACTACCAGTCCATCGTGGAACCAGTTCAAGTTCCTTTCTACCTAGTAATAAAAGGTTTGCCTCTACCATACTTTATTACAATCCTTGTACTATCAGCTACACTGTTGTATGCGTTGTGACCTGGGTCTGCTCGACCATCTACCCTTGCGATGGACTCACTCATCGAAGCCGTCTACGGCGGTCCGCTGCCAAACCAGAAGCGCACAACGCCAATGGAAGTCCTGTAAGTCCCGCACTGCCGCGCGCTTGCCCGCCCTCAGCTCCCCCAGTTCCTCCTGTGCGTTCTTCTCCCCCTCGGTGAACAGCCTTCTCACCGCGCCCAACCCCCAGTTGCGTCGGACCGTCACGCTCCGGCACCGAATCCCTCCGCGAGGCCCTCCTGAAGCTGGGCTACGCGCACACGTACCACGGGTGGGACATCCTGCTGCCGCCGCGGTTCCAGCTGCAGGCGTGGTGGCGGCTGTGCCAGCGCAAGGCGCGCGGGGAGGCGCTGACGGCGCGCGACGACTTCGACCCCATCCTCGGCCACTGCGCGGCGGCGACGGACATGATGGCGGCGTACTTCGCCGCGGACCTCGTCGCCGCGTACCCGGACGCCAAGGTCGTGCTCAACGCGCGCGCCGACCTCGACGCCTGGCACCGCAGCTTCGCGGCCACCGTCGGCGCCGCCTGGGACGCCAACCCCCTCGACGCCGACTGGGCCCTCAGCTGGTTCTCCCGCGACCTGTTCTGGGTCCGCCAGTGCGTCGCCCGCACCCTGATGCCGCGCTTCTTCCCCGGGTCCTTCGCCCGCCGCGGCCGCGAGGCCTACCGCGCCCACGTCGACGCCGTCCGCGCCCTCGGCCTGCCGCCCGGCCGCCTGCTCGAGTGGAAGGTCCAGGACGGCTGGGCGCCGCTGTGCGAGTTCCTCGGCAGGCCCGTGCCCGACGAGCCGTTCCCCGAGGGCAACACCCCCGACGACTTCACCCGCCGGATCAGGGCCGCCATGCTGGGGTACTACGCCACGGCGTGCGTGAACATGCTCCTGGTGGTCGGGGTCGGGGTTGCTGGCCTGGCATACCTGTACAGAAGGCTGTGACGCGGTATATACCATTTGGGGGGGGGGCCTCTACGGCCTTCACGGCGGCACTACGGCCTCGATCATGGGCTTTGACGAAGAGCTATTATGGTACATGGTAGTTTGCTACCATAATCTTAAGGTGTAATGGAAAGCGTAGTGCTATTCGGAGATTGGGGTTTTTGATTGCAATCCTCTGTTAGTCCTACCACGACTGCTTGATTACCCCCATAGACTAAAGGCTATGCGTATGATTATTAAACGGGCGCTCTTCAATTGACAATTCAGTCATATACCATATCGCAAAGACATGTTAGTGTATACCTTGCTTACTGCTAATTGGCTAATAAGCTGTTACCACATTCCCAATCAACTTCATTCCTTTATTATATTTAGCCCCTTCCTTCTTTCGCAGCCGTTTGAGTAACAGTCTTTTGCTTCCATAGATTTAATCTGAGATAGTACTGAAGCCAGTACTGTTTTCAGAAGAATTCGTTTAGGCGGTTTAGAACCCAAAGGTGTACCTATATTTACTATCGATCCATGACTCTTCATTTATGGGGATATCCGATAGATAACTATAAGATATGTACCGTGGTCCAGGATAACTGTAGATTGGAAATGAAACCAGAAATGGCCCTTCAAATCAAGCATTCTGACATCTCCGAGTCCTCTAAATTTTTCCGTGTCGCCCAGTTCGGTTTGATAATGACATTAGCGCGTCATGATAATAACACATACCTACTGGCAGGTTGAGCATACGATATTACCGGTTTCATCCCCCTGAATTTTGGTTAATGCTCTTCTACTTCGCCTTGTGCGAGTTTATTTCTTCATGGAAGTGTAAGTGGCTAGATTCTACCTAATGCATTCTTAATGACGATAAGCTGATATATAGGAGCATATAATGATCGAATCTTTCGTGAATATACGAATATACCTCCCGGTGCACGCAAATTCATTCCAGGGCATTGGTTGAACGACCAGGCCGAGAGTTTATAGGCAAAGGGGCTGACGGCAGCATATTAGTCAGGGGTATGTCCTCTTTCGTTGATACAACTCCAAGCTTGCAAGGCTGTATGACATTGATGTTATTCTTCCCCAGTCCAGCATGGATGACAATATACCCTAGTATTGAAAATTTTCTTTCTTTATCTTATTTTGGTGTTCTCGTTTTTTTCCTTGTTCGAGATGGTCATATTTACCTAGACTACAGAATGTAATGTAGACTACAAAGAGCATTTTGTCCCAGTGAGCCCATTTCCAGAAGAGTCTTCAAGGTAAAGATCAAAGATAAATGAAACAGGTAAAGTGTGGTGGGCCATGGGCGTCGTCACCCTCCTCGGCCGGCAGATTCTTCCCACCGACCGGAGCTTGTATCCGAGCCTTAGAAAGGCATGGACTATGAATGGATGGTTCAGGAACGGTGGACACAACCGAACGCCTAGGCAGGAGCAAGATTTGCCAAAAATAAGGGATTGGAGAGGGGTTGCAGTAGCTGAACAGGAGGGGGGTGAAGATCCATAAATTCCCCTTTACGGCCGTCTTGAGCTTCGATCGATGACGGTCGACTCGGCACTGCATCGGCCTCGCGCCGTAAACGGAGGTCCGATACCGTCCAATGGCAACATGAGCGGCCTCGTCTTTATGTTGACCTACACCACTTCCAGTGACCGGAGAATTGGAGCAGGGATGTAAAGATGAGAACAAATTAGTAACAGCCAAGCTCCGGTTCCAATCATGCGGTACCACAGTTACAAGGACCCACCATGATAAGGCCGGCGAGAACCGGCGATGGATGGTTGTGAGAGGCCATGCCATAGGCGTACAGTTCATACCAAGGCCGACTATCTAATGCATGTGGTTATTATGACGAAACTACCCCGCCCCAAGATAGGTAGTATAAAGGCCTCACCCTCACTCGTCCTCGGGCCTCTCCTTGACGGACCTGATCCCCTTCTCTTCTCACACAACTCGCAACAACCAAATCGACGAAGCAACTGTTCTTGAACAAAGATTCGTATGCATCATTCTCGAGTCTCCATGTGACCCCTGCTCTTCTGGGGGCTTGGAACCCATACTAACTACTGCCTTGGCCAGGACCGTTTCTCGGTACGCGTCAAGATGACGGCCCCTCGAGCAGAGGGCATGGCCTGGGCTGGCCTATCCAGCAAGCATGCAAATGACTGCACTTGATGATCAATCCCCTCAGCAATAGGTAACACAACGTGAGGCGAGCCATGAGCCGGTGTTCGGGTCTCTGCATCTAGTCTCCTTCCTGCGTATCCAACCACGGCCGTCCTCGCGGACGATGCCGTGGAGATTCAGCATAGGAGACGGGATTACAGCGGAGCCCGTTCTGAGATTATACGGCTTCAACTTGATCTGGATAATACCAGCGAAAGGATCATGCTCTCGTTGCTTTCCCCCTTTGCCCCCGCGAGCTGAAACTAACGCACCAGCAGAAAAACTAAAGCAAAAACATACCTACTAAAATGGCACCCTCAGCAATCGAAGTCGTCGAGCCCACCACCCTCCCCCACAAGGGTGGCGTGCCCCTCGGCAATGGAAAGATCCACGCCGCCGGCGACGTCCAGGTCGCTGATGGCAAGTGGAAGGACTTCTCCTTCGAGACCATCCGCGAGTCCCAGGTCGCGCGCGCCATGTCGCGCCGCTACTTCAAGGACCTCGACACCTACGCCGAGTCCGACATCGTCATCGTCGGCGCCGGCTCGTGTGGCCTGAGCACCGCTTACATGCTCGCCAAGGCTCGTCCTGACCTGAAAATCGCCATCATCGAGGCCAGCGTCTCGCCAGGTACGTCTTCTCCACGGGCGACGACTGTCGTCAGTTGAGTCGCGCGTGCGGACTGACTGACATCCGGTTTTTTTATAGGTGGCGGCGCCTGGCTCGGCGGCCAGCTCTTCAGCGCCATGGTGATGCGCAAGCCGGCCGACAAGTTCCTGACGGACCTGGGCGTGCCGTTCGAGGACGAGGGCGCCTACGTGGTGGTCAAGCACGCGGCGCTGTTCACGTCGACGCTGCTGTCCAGGGTGCTCGCGTTCCCCAACGTCAAGATGTTCAACGCGACGTCGGTGGAGGACCTGATCACGCGGCGCGACGCGGCCACGGGCGCGCTGCGCGTGGCCGGCGTCGTGACCAACTGGACGCTCGTGGCCATGCACCACGACGACCAGTCGTGCATGGACCCCAGCACCATCAACGCGCCCGTCATCGTCAGCACGACAGGCCACGACGGGCCCTTCGGCGCCTTCAGCGTCAAGCGCCTCGTCAGCATGCAGGCCCTCGAGAGGCTCGGCGGCATGCGCGGCCTCGACATGAACACCGCCGAGGACGCCATCGTCAAGGGCACCCGCGAGATCGTCCCCGGCCTCATCGTCGGCGGCATGGAGCTGAGCGAGGTCGACGGCGCCAACCGCATGGGCCCCACCTTTGGGTAAGCTCCTTTTTCTTCTTCTTTTTTTCTTTTGTTCTGATCTGCATTGTGATTCTTTTCCGTTTTAAGGAAATATAACGCTAACGAGCGCCTCAAGTGCCATGGCCCTGTCCGGCGTCAAGGCTGCCGAGGAGGCCTTGAGGGTCTTCGACCAGCGCCAGAAGGAGAATGCCTTCTAAGCTAACTGGAGGTGGACAACGGAAACGCACGAGAACATACGGGAAGTTCTGTACACGGGGAACCAACTAGCTGCGCCTATGCGGCTGCATCGTTCTTTTGGAGCGCATTAGCAGTACAGAGGTCCTTCGGGACGGATAGCTGGGCCATAGCTGAATGAAAGAAATAACATTCCTTTGAACTAAACGTGCTCCTCGTGACCTTATTCGCCTACGTATCTTTGGTCATTCAGTACCGAAGGGCGCTTCCCGTTATTGTGTATTCAGGTTTGGTTGTCTACTCATATGGCATCTCGAGGACAACTCCGTGATCTATTATCGTACACTGCGATATAATTCCTCAGAGCGGAGGAGTTAGTGAAAGCGTTATCGCCTAAGTTAATCCAAGAATATGGAAATCTTTTGACGTTAGGTAGGTGATGCATAGAGCCCCCTTTCCCTAGTCTGCCCAAGATACTCAAGTCACTAGGAATATGTGTATTTTTACGTTAAATATTAGAAACGAGGACGGAATCTTGCAGGCATTTTGTAGAAGAGAATTTATCATATAACCTTCGATCACCTAGCGTAGCGTTAGCCAGGTGGCCCAGATGTGAGTCTTTCTTAGTCGTTGCCGCCAAGAGTGTTTTCTGGTCCTTCGTATAATGACGATATTATTTCTGGCGTCAACAAAAGAAAAAAAAAGAATAAAGATAAAATAGGATTGAGTAAAACTTGGCACTGGGTAAATGCTTCAATTCTTGGTGTTAAGAGTTCATGGGAACTTTAGCTACCCAGTTATAACAAAAAATGACTTGTGAACATATGGGGTAGAATTTCATCTCTTAGAATATTGATATCTATTTAGACATGCTGACGTGTAGAAGGGGGATTTTGAGATTAGCTTTGGTGCATCAACAGACTTATATAGGTCAAGTGATTGGAAACTATTAGAAAGAATGGTTGTGTGTTTAGGTATATAACGATGAGAACGGGGAAGCTATCAGCCAACTGCTGAACTCGGAGGGGAAAGGATGAAAAGGAAAAGGGAAACAGGTATACAAGTATTCAAGACATTGAGCAATATGTGTTACAACTAGATCACAGCAAAACTGCGTTGAATCAACTCAATATGGTGTTTCCCTTTTGGAGATCATAATATACTTGACAACTTATGACCTGCAAATATGTACGTTTTATATACATTACAAAGATTGAAAAGTTTGATCTTGAACTTGCTGCCTCTTTTACTGCCATAATACAACCTAGGAAATGGTTTAATAATACTTACGCTGTGGCAATCATTATAACATAATGCTCTACCTCGAATACCTCTTTCACACACACACACACACACACACACACACATACACACATAGGTATATACATATATACATAGGTATATTAGCGGCTTGTTCCAACCCTTAAGTTCCAGTATCAGCCCTGTATTGCGGATGTGCCATTGGTTGGATACTGCTGTTATATAAGCGGTAATTTATATACAAATCTTTCGGAGTCGAGTCGGTCCATAGCCCACTCATACGGGCCTACATATGGCCACTTATTACATATTTACTATGCATAACACGTACGGAGGATTCGCACACGCCTGGCCGTACATTTTATTTAACGTGTCGTTCCAGACGGACACTGGTCACTCGGCATTGATTCTGTCGAGCTTCCTGAGGTATTTCCACCTGCTATCGGTGCTACCGACTCATGTCATTAATATAAAGGTCTGAAACAGCCTATTCTACTGAGTAAGGTCCGGCTTTTGCTGTGATTTGAATAGACTGTTGTTCTATGCTTCTCCGACCTCCTTCTGTCTGATATATTCGAAACGGCGAGTCTATGACGGCCAATGAAACTACTAGATCATTCCATTTTGTTGCATCCGTGCCGAGATATATTATATGTCTAGGCGTTGTCTCTTAGCCTTTTTCCCCAAGCTTGTTAGTCGTCGCGTTCAGCAAGAGGAACCGAAAGGTTTTCCTTTCCCCGAATCATTCGACTCCAACAAAAAATCTGTTCCGGGGACGGTGACATAATCACCCCAGTTTAAAGCAACCCACGATGTAAAATCCCGCTGTAATTCCTAGCTCAGGGGGTGGGCATCGGGGGCCCATGGGAGACCCCACCAAGTCCCGTGGGAAATGATCGAAGTCTTCTGTACTGTTTCCATATTAACGGAGGGGACAGTCGATCCCGCCTAGGAAGAATAATTCCACGATATCGATATATATTTCTTTTTCCATCGCTTCCTCTCTTCTCTTCGACCTCCTTTCTAATTTTACTTTGCTCTGCTCTTATCTTTGTACTTATTACCACTCCATCTCACTCTTTATGGGTACATAGTAGGACCCCATGGGATACCCACGGGACACCCACGGTACGCCCATGGCACACAAAACATTCCCATGGGGTCCTATCGGGCCGTGAGAACTGCTTTTGTGGGCAGGACATGGTCGCCGCCCCTCCGCGCACCTAGTGTTGGGTAGTTTGCGGCACAAATACGAATCAGACTACGCGGTAAGCGAATGATGAGGAATTTTACAGATTATTGGATTTTTCTTTGCTGCCGAGGCATCCTTTTACAATAGCACCTTATGTTAGTGACTTATTACCGTGTTTTCTGAGACGTTGACATTATATGGCGTCTAGGACCTGTCCCTATTTTTAGTGTGGGTACCTACATAAGCGTGCAGGTTTCAGTGTTCGGAGGCTACGGGACGGTGGCTGGAACGTCATAGTAGGCTGTAGGTCTCGTCCAAGCTAATGAGGCTCTCCAAGGTCGCGATCCCGGGAATATTTCGTATTCGTAGAGTTGCCCACAAAGGCTTTCCCCGAACTTCCTAGAAATGGGGTTTAGGTATTCATACGCTCATGGCGTCTTAAGACTTCCTCAGGCCATCAGCAGCCTCTGCTTGTTCGCGCTGAATGTTGTGAATGCCATCACCTTGACACGCCTCCCATACAACGTATACAGGCGAGATTACCGCATCTCATAAGTAGCAGCAGCAATGAAATCTACACGCAGGCCTGGGACAGAGCCAGGAAGGGCTTCGGGCTCGGGATCTTGAGGGTGTTGATTCACGACGGTGCGAAAGGCAAGTGGGTGGCGACGCTAGCTTCCGTGCTAGTTTCTTCAACTAACCCAGGGCAGGTCTTGTTTATCTCCGTCTGGCGGGCGGGCGCTGGCGGGAACCCCTAGGCCCAGGGCATTCGATGATAAGCTTCCAGGGCTTCTCGAGTTGGCCGAGATCCCGTCCCCATGGTCAGGAGACGTACGTCATGTGGTCCCCCGTACTTAGTATGAATCAGGAACTCGACTTACGACGTAAAGCGTGCTGGCGTGAGTGTACACATAACCCGTCCAAAACTAGGAAAAAGTCTTCAGAAAAGACCGAGCGGACCCCGCGGCCTGCCTGGCTGGCCGACTCGCATGTTGTCATGCCACGACACAAGTTTTCTGTTTTTCTTGTCGTGCCTCGTGACCTCTACGTACAGTACGGCGTCTAGAGGACGGACCGAACCAGCCAACGCACCGTTCAAAACGGCATGTACCGAAACACCCTACCGGCGACATTCCCGACGATCTCGCCCGTCTGAATGCCGCGATCACCGCAGCCACTGCGACCACAACAAGAGCATGTACATGCAAGTGTTCGACTATTGATGGTCATTAAGCTCACTGTCGCTGCATAATATGAATGAATGATACCTATGCCTCAGCTCAACCACTGCAAGGCTGGCACTATTGCCGCACAATTCAATGCACACCAGGCAATACCCTCATCTACCCCTTTACAGCAAGAAAGGATAAATTAAGGCGGGAAACTAGAGAATGAGGCTGTTAGAGCCTCAACACGATCGTCCCACCTCGGCTGTAACGGGTTGGAACCCAGCGCGGCAGTGGCGGACGCCAAGGCGAGATTGTTTTACCGCCCAGCCTCTTCCGAAGGCTTGCATGTAAGTAAGCTTAATACTGTCTACCCAGATGCGGCAATTCTGAAGGCTTCGGAATCGCCTCACCTACCGGATACGGTAACATGATGATACAGAAGCAAGACATTCAACACTGTCGTCGCGGCATGCTACCTAGACACGCGTACTGAAGCATGTTTCCATCAACTCTTTCTACATACATGAGAGCGACCCATTCAGGATCTCGCCCGATTCGGCGTACTTACCCATTAATGGCCCACAAGTGCTGGGTAACGCGTTTAGTGTCCGTTAGCAACGCCTTTTGCTGGGCTGTACGACTCTGTTGGGCTGCGAAAAAGAAAAAGAAAAAGTCAGAGCCAGTCGCGTGGCAAAACGATCAAAAGAGGCAAAATTCTTCAGACCGCCTACGCCGACCGTGCTTCAGAGCAGGATGGCAAGCTGGTCCGCAGGATCTCAACTAGCTACAGATCCCTCGACGATGAAATCCTAGAGCGGAGACATCTAACGATCTTTATCCCATGTTGTGGCTAGAAAGTAACCATACCTGAATCCCACATATATCGAGGCCGTTTTGAACGCCTACCTAGCTGAGGTAGTTGACCGTATTGCTGCATACCGACCTAAACTTTGGTAATGCTGGTCGGGCATCCGATGCTTCGGTAACGTATTCTACGATTATAGACGGTCGGGGAGGTGAAAGATCACCGGATTGCGTTTGCAACACCATCTACCTGGGGAGATTGACCAGAAATGAGTTACATCGTGGACTATCAATTTCGCCGATCGAGGCTGACCAAATTCCAGCATTTGCAAGTAACCGCCGTTGCCATGATTATACTCGCCTAACATGACGAACATCTACCGTGTATAGCTAATTCACCGGTGGTATTTCGTCTTTTTTTTTTGGCTTTCCTGCTTGGAAAAACACCATGGCCTTACATCATTACGCTGTACAAGCCCCTGAGCGGACTGCCTCTAGGAGACGGCCCCCCGAGTATTCGTCCAAATGGGGTATAGACCTGGCCACAGTTGCAAATCAAGGATGTTATGCGTCGACGACCACAGTAGTCGTACGGTCCATGAGCATGGACCGACCGACGCCTTGCTCCGGAGCTCGCGCGTTGAATCAGTCTCGGTCACTTCACGGTGCTATGGTGGACCACGAGTAAGGTGGTCCACAGCTGAGGAGACCGGCGCCCCAATAGCGCGGCAGACCCTCGGATCCGTGAATTCAGATATAATCTCAGGGAGGCCTGCGTTGACTCGTCCTGTCCGCTTCTGTAGTAAAGGCCCCCTGTACCTCCCTCCCCTTTGCTGTGTCTGTCCCTCCTCCGACTTGCCTATATGATCATCACCTTCCAAGATGGCGACATCACAAGATAACAGCCTCCCGGCTAAGAATCATAAGGGGAATGAGGACTTCGACACCCCCAACACCGTCACGCCCGACGCACAGTCAGAGCTGGCCTACACCGAGAAACATGCGGAGGAGACCTTTGGCCGGATCGTCGGCGGCAAATACATCGAGCCCAACCGGGAAGCCGACCTGCACCATGAGAACGGCCCGCTCAAGACGGTCGACGTGGACCTCCCGCTCACCCTGACCGAGGTCGTGTACCAGGAGCACAAGGAGTACATCGTGCTGCGGTACGCCAAGGGCGACCCCGAGAACCCCTTCAACTGGTCGCCGTGGTGGAAGATCTTCGTCTGCACCATGCTCAACCTCATGACGCTGTTCATCGGCCTGGCCACGACCGCGTACAGCTCCGGCATCTCGAGTATGACCGAGGAGTTCGGCGTGCCCGAGCTGTACGGCCAGCTCGGCCTCTTCACCTTCAACGCCGCCTGCGCCCTGGCCCCCCTGTTCCTGGCCCCCTTCTGCGAGCTGGTCGGCCGCAAGGTCGTCTACGCCGGAGCCTACCTGTGCTTCTCGCTGCTCTTCATCGGGCTCGCGCTCGGCAAGAACATCACCACCATCGTGATCCTGCGGCTGCTCCTCGGCCTGTTCGGCTGCGTCGGCACCATCCTCGTCGGCGGCACCTTCGACGACATCTACGAGCCGCACGCGCGCGGCCCGCCCATGGCCATGTTCACCTACGTCGCCATCCTGGGAACCGTCGGCGCGCCCATCTACGCGGGCTTCATCGACCAGGCCATCGGCTGGCGCTGGATCGAGGGCATCCAGGGCCTGTCCAACATCCCGCTGCTCGCCTGCGTCTTCCTCTTCTTCCCCGAGACCCGCGGCGGCGCCCTGCTGCACAAGCGCGCCAAGAAGCTGCGCAAGGCCACCGGCGACGACCGCTACGTCGGCCCGGACGACCTCGACACCAGCTCCGTGGCCGACATGCTCAAGCTGTCGTGCGTCAAGGCGATCCGCATGCTGCTGACCGAGCCCGTCGTCGCCGCCTTCGGCATGTGGATCGGCTTCGCCTGGTTCGTCACCTTCCTCTTCCTCAGCGCCATCCCCATCACCTTCAAGGAGAAGCGCGGCTGGGGCGAGGGCGTCGCCGGCCTGCCCTACATCTGCCTGTGCATCGGCACGACCGTCGGCTGGGCCGCCCACCACCTGCAGATGCGCAAGTACGACGCCGTCATGGCGGACCCGGGCCGCAAGGCCAAGCCCGAGGACCGCCTGTACGGGGCCATGTTCGGCGCCGTGTGGCTTCCCGTGGGCTTGTTCATCTACAGCTTCACGCAGTACGCGTGGGTGCACTGGATCGGGCCCTGCGTCGGGCTCGTGCTCATCGCCGTCGGCATCTTCTTCGTCTTCGAGAGCACGTACAGCTACACGGCCGACTGCTACGGGCCGAGCGCGTCGTCGGCCATCGCGGGCCAGGGCCTCGTCCGCAACATGCTCGGCGCCGTCTCCCCGCTCTTCGCCAGCGCCTTCTTCCACAACCTCGGCAGCCAGTACGCCGGCCTGCTGCTCTCGCTCGTCGCCACCGGCCTCAGCATGATCGCCTTCGTCATGTACGCCTTCGGCCACAGGCTGCGCGCCAAGTCGAAGCGCGCCATTGTGTATTAAGGGGGAAAAAAAAGTAAAAGAGATGGTTTTTGATTTCTTGCGCTGTATAAAACTCAACATGTATTGATATATTAGCGTTGAACTAGCGTTATGGTTGTGTGACGGATGTAAATATATGATATGTGTCGTTCTATACCTTAGTTCCCCTGATATTTGAGAAAGTGTGAGATTGTTGCCTGCGTGATTGGACTGGATAATGCTACCCCGGTACATATTCTCGACTGTGAGCATTAACCACTTAAAGGTCTTTAACTGCTAATATTGCGTCACAATAATTTCACTGTAGAACCTGCTTCCCTTGAATGTGTGTATATGAATCTACCTAGGGTATTGATGCTTCATCTGCTTTGTTCAGTCCGGGAAGAAAACAATGCGGTCTTCAAGGGACAGGGAAAGTATTATTTGCGTCTTTGTTCCCAAATCCCTATCGTACCACCTAAGACGTCTTTGATTTAGGTCTCTTTTTGTTTGAGCAACTGCCAACCAACACAATGAACTCGGTGAGTCGATGCCACTAGCTTTCGTCGTTATTATAAGATAAGATGATTGAAACTTGATGTTTCTTAGAGAGTTTACCTATTTGCAAGTATTTTGAAACGTACACTACTGAAAACTCGGTATTACTCTTCGATTACGGCGAATGGCGGCTAAAACCACGATGCCACATATACGCGGACTGATACTCCTATTAGTCCTAATAACCATCACCACCGCACAATCATTCTACATTCTGAACAATGAGCCCCAACTAGACACCCCAGATAGCTTAGAGCAATATGGCGAAGAAGACCCCGACCCCGCCATCGAGCTCCCAGTCTACCAAGGCGCCGGCGAGGTAGCAGAGTGAGACCTCGAGACGCGGTTCAACATCGGAGGCGTCGACCTCAACATGGACACGCTGGCGGACGACGTGTACGCGAAGGTGGGGTCGAAGGTGGACGGGGCGATCGACTCGGCGAAGAGCGGGCTGAACGGGACGATCGAGGCGGCCAAGGACGGGGTGGACGAGGCGATCGCGGCGGCGAAGCACGTGCTCGAGGACATCAAGGACGCCGTCGAGCAGCTGTACGAGAAGGTCAAGGAGAAGGTCGCCGAGCTCGAGCAGGAGCTCAGCCAGGCCGTCCGCGCCTGGGTCTGGGAGCACATCGGCAAGCCACTCGTCACCCTCGCCGTCATCCTGCTCGCGCCCTTCATCCTGCTCCTCCTCTGGTGGTTCCTCCACCTCGTCGCCAAGCCCTTCGCGCACGCGCGCGCGCCGCAGAGCTTCGAGATGCAGGCGAGGAACCACCAGCAGCAGCAGCAGCAGGGCGGCCAGATAGCTGCCGAGAGCGGGGGAGGTGGCGGTGGCGGTGGTGAGAGCGGGGTCCGGAAGACCGCGAGGTTCATCGTCCGCAGCTGGGAGGGCTACGGCCAGGGGCTCATCTGCTTCGTGTGCCCGTGGTACGGCACGTACGTGCTCTGGAGGGGCCGGAACCGCATGCGGAAGGACCTCGACAAGCTCAGGAGCGACGTCGATACGCTGTGGAGGTTGAGGAATGAGCGTTGGCAGGGCGATAATACGGGCTTTGGGAAAGAACCTGGCGTTCGATTCTAACGAAAGTATAAGTTGAGGGAGGCCCTTGCTCGGTGTCATCCATATAATGTTATAATACCTATCATTATGTTTTGTCTCTAAGGTCTTTGTATTATTCGTATGCGTGCATGTCCGGACATTAGCCCAAGTCGATATGGCCCTATTCAACTGCATACGTGTAATTTCTTTGGAGTATCTGCATTCAAAACGGCGTCTACTGCTTGGATCATGCCATAACACACAATAGTTGCTACTAAATTGCCTCACACCCATCGTTATGCGTGCAAGGGACGATCATTTTGTACCATTTATACCTAGCCAGGTACACACACACACACACACACACACACACACACCTCTATAGATACAGCAGGCGACATACACACTCATAATATAGATCTTGATAGCTGCTGAACTCCAAACCAAGACGTCTCTGTCAAGCCCGAGTTACCCGTGTCAATCTCACTAGATGCGGTAAGTCAGAAGGATGTGTTACCGGGGGCCTCATGGACGTAAATGAAAACGCCAAAGAAAAACATCACATAATGCCGTTGTGAATAATGAAACGAGGCCCTGTAAACGGTGTTGGAGGATACAGGCTGTTGGGTTCGGTGGATGATAGTCGCACATTGAAGCCTAAGGGAGGGGGATAAAGCCAGAACATGTACCAACCACGTGCGGGCAACAAATATTATCAGTTCAAGGTTGCAGTTATCAACTATCTCCTGCATGTAAGTGTTCGACAAGGGGTGTGGAGATATCTGGCCATACGAGAGTCGAGACTGCGCCAATGTGATTTGAACGAGCATGAGCTAGGCGGAAAGACGCCAAGGTGAGAGAGTCCACACAGCTGCATCGCAACAGTTCAGATATCAGCAACACCAATGTTCAATCAATCCAATTTCTCACGCGCTCTGAGTATAACGCTAGTCTATGAAAATATGTTCCTGTATAGAATTACTTCAGACACTATGACTATTTGGAATTGGAAATAAACAACCTTCTATTTTGTCTTGTTCGGTAGTCGAGTTTAGAAGCGTGGGATGATTTACACGATTGACACGATCTACACGAGCGGTTGCAGTGTCTCACAGGCTTGTGTTGCGCCACAGCTGTGATTGCTGAAGTGATAGGCCAGACTGCCCCCGGACAGCCCCAAGACAGCCCCCAGACTACCCCCAAGCTACCCCCAAGCTACCCCCAAGCTACCCCCAAACTCAGTAATCCGTAGCTCATCATCAGGAGATCTTATCATCAGGCTGCCCAGACAGCTGAACGCGCCGGGTCCGCGCGCGCATGCATGCAGATGCAGGGCAGGATAGCTGCAGAATCGGTTGCATGCATGGCTAAGTAGGTATGGAAGCAAGGTACACTACGGGCTCCCGGCCGCGTGTTGGTGCTTCTGATTCGTCTCCTCTAGATGCCCAGCTCATTTGCGACGACTTGTGGCTCATCGTGAGATTATATTGCGCAAGTCTATCGTCTTGTTCTTTCAGAAGCACAGCACCTTGCGTTTAGTCACAGATCCATACTTAGCAATACGCGCGTCTACAGGCCTCATGGCAGCCCGCGACATGCAGCCCCTGACAACACCAACTACCTTCGGTGAGACGTAACCGTCTGTAGTTCTAAGCGATCCCTCCATTAAACACGAAAGAACATCGGGGCCCCGGGCTGTATAACTTTATGAAGCACTAGCGTATCCGGTGTCTAGTTCCAGGTGAGCTCGGAGAGCTATGAAAAAGAGCCTCACACTTGTATCCATATGCATGTATGCCGGCTCCTGCGATATCAGGTTTTTATTCTTGCTACCTAATAGGCTACCGTGCTTGTCCATGTGGCTGAGTGGAGTTTTTTTTTTCTTTTCCCTTTTTCTTCCTTGCACATTTTTCTGCCAGGTCGCCGTCCGTCTGATGTGCCGGGATCGATTAGCCAGTGCGTGCTCCGATAAGATAAGGATATATGGCTATGACTCCCTATATTCTAATTTCTATCAGACTTCGAAAACACCGCCTGCTTCTTTCGCAACCGAACGGTGGCCCGGGGGAAGAAAAAAAAAAAGAGAGGGCTTGCGTTCAAAGCAAGGAATATTCCCCTTGACAACCTTGCCGCTAGGGAGTCGAAGACCCTTTCCAGTATGGCTTTTGTCACGGGCTCACACAGCACGCAACTCCGCTGCCGGAAGGCCAAGTGAAGCCGCAACCTCACGACGTATATGAAGTCGCTCCTCAACCTTCTTCACAGACTTTCTCGTTCTCATTCCTATAGAATAATATAGATCTCTGTTACAATAATCAGTCTTTATTAGAATTACCATCGGCCACAAACTGTGACAACTTTGAACATCACACAACTCTGTCCAAAATCCCCCCCATCTGTTCACATTCCCCTTCTCACTACCTAAAGAAGCGGGAATATCATCCTCTGTCTTTACCAAACACCACGATCGGGTCCTATCCTGTGGGTTCCCTACGCCAACATGGCAACAACTTGCATGACGATAACGGAGAAGCCCCAAATCACATTTGGCAGTGGCAGAGGTGAGACCTTTACGTCTTGATCGCTGCGAACGTATGGGTTCTTACCCATACCTACCTCTTGACAGAACACATCGAGAGGACTATCGACACATTGACGTCTTGCTTCGAAAACGAGCCCGTCTACGCCTGGCTCCTGCAAAGCTTCCCCCCGTCTCAGCGGCAAGCGGTGCTCCCCAAGCTCCTCCGGGCCTTCTTCACCCAGGGCTCGCTGAACAACGGCCTGTTCGTCGAGAAAGGCGACTTCAGCTGCTGCGGCCTCCTCATGCCGCCGGGGGCGAAGATCGAGAACCCGTGGACGATGATCCAGGCCGGGCTCATCCCGGCCCTCTTTACCATAGGCCCCGGACTGTTCAAGGTAATGAATGAATGCTGCCTGACTGCCTCGGTCCTCTCTCTCACACTCTCTTTTCCGCAAGCTGGACCAGGCAGCTGATGTTACCACTTCCCTTCGCAGCGGGCTATCTTCGATTATTCCAGCGCCGTCGAGCCCATGATGGCCGAGGCCTTCACGAGGGAAGAGCAGGAGAACCACTGGTACGTGTTCATCATCGGCACGGCGGCGGACCGCCGCCGGCAGGGCCTGGCGGGGGAGCTACTAGAGTACATGCAAGATCTGGCCAGGAGCGACGGGCGGCCGCTCTGGCTCGAGGCCAACACGTACCAGACCCGGAACCTCTACACGAAACACGGCTTCAAGACCGTTGGCGAGGTGGTTCTCGGAAAGGGCAGCGTCGGTGCGGACGGGCTGCCAAGGAGGGGTGGGGAGGGGGTCACGATCTGGTCGATGTACTGGCGGCCCTAGAGGCCGGCTACAATGTTAATCATTTACTTAATTCTCATAATATATAGACGCTAGAACTAGAGAGAGAATAGAATAGAATAGGCCAGAATAGGCCAGAATAGACTCACCACACGGTAGCAGACTTGTGCAGACTTAGACTTGGATTTGAACGCGCCCAGGATCATAGGACGAGCAATTCCCACACCACGCCTACTAGATGCCCCGCGCCTGGCACCCCTCTCCCTCTCTCTCCCCCCTCTCTCATATATACGGATATTGCCCCTACAGATTCAGACACTTGTAAATAGCCTCATCAGGTAGTCATAGTCATTGCAGCTGTTACGAGTCACAGGGGTTCCGTATCGTGTGTGTGTGTCACCACTTCCTTCGCTCGTGATGCCCAGCTCATCAATTCAGCTGATGATAGACATGCTTGGTTCATGAAGCGGCACTTATCGCTGCCCCTAGCATACCCCTGGCGACAGGGCAGATTCATCGCATTCCGTCGATATACTAGTGGGGTACAAGGCTTATACGCCTTCGGCATTGCGCGCGCCAGGTATTCCTCGCAAAACGTTATATCGCGCATGTCTCCAATACGTCGGCTTTATTTGGCTAGAGCTATGTGTCAGAGAGGAAAAGAGATTCAAATGACTCTGTGGATACGTCTGTGCCGGTATTGAAGGCTACTTTTTACCCGCTAGTCGAGCCAGAGTCGAGATCTACCGGGTTGCCGGATTTGGCTTTCATCCTGAAAACTTCGGCTAAGGAGCCGCCAAGCCATCGTCGAACGCTTTCGCGACCGAACAGCAGTTCGTCATTGATGGGGTGAGTAGGTAAGTCCGTGACAAGTATTCGAACCCGAGTAGACCTTGTCACATACCTACCTACCTGTTCATCGATAACGATGCATGCACATGCATGCAAATATATGCAGTACGATACGGCAGATAGCTGATAGTTGCTAGTACCTACCTGGAATTGTTGATGCCTACAATGACTGAGCGTTGTCGCGCCCGCCACACCACCAAAAGGGTTAGTTACTCAAATAGCTAAGTCTCCAACTTATAGGAGATAAAGACTATACAGGTCGTCGCGACAACACATTCATTTGAGATTACGAACAGGTATCCGCTATCTCCTGCATACGTATATTCGTGGCGGTGACGGTGCGGCATTATCTGAAGCCAAGATCGAAACTACCCTAGCACCTCGGTGTGTAAGACGGTACAGATCTGTAATCGGGACTGGGGAACACTCATCCAAACCGCTAGATTTATTCGCTCAACCAGCCACTTAAGCCCAACAAGTTAGGTGCTGCCCAGCCCGGCCAGCCTCCAATCGAATATAAGAACCGTTGCGACCAGCCCGTATCACATGCTGGCTGCCTGCCTTCTTCGTAGGCCGTCGCTCTTGGCTGTTCAACAGTCGGGTATCGCCCAGGGCCGTGACGAGATAAGGCCACCACCCCCTACTACGGTAAAAGAGCCACCGGGAACAGCAGGTCTTCGACCACACGCCGAGATCGGCGTGGAAAGAGCTTGGCTGTTCATAGAGGCTGGTATACGACTTGGGTGGCATGTGAAAGGCAAGGGGCCGACGGGTTGAAAAGTGGTTATAGTCTGTAGTCGACTTGGCCGCGCTGGGCCCTCAGCTAGTCGGGCTCGGAACGTCGCTTCGTTACCTCCCCCGTCTATCTACCTACCACAACAGGTAGCGAGAGGCAGACTTAGAAGAGGAAGTTGAATTAGGAAAGGTCGTATAGACTCATCTAACTAGAAATATATAGGTACATGTGTATGTAATACGCAGATCATTAGAGCTGGGACGAACCCCCTGGCCCCTTTCTTGGGCATTGTTATAACGTGTCGAGATTCTAGAACAGAAAGCTTTCCCCCCCATCCAAAAAAAAAAAGGCTCTCATACGTAACTTTCAGGAGAAGATTCTGCCTGCTCCCTAACCCCGAGAGACCTCCGAACAGGACTTCCATCCATCTGTTCGGTAGTATTGAGTTGGCCGGAAAGTGACTTTAGTACCTATATGGATATACCTATTAGTGATCGGGAGGAACCAATGGACACGTTTATGCCTAGTGCTTACTATCAGATAGAATGGTTATGAACTGGTTATAGTTTTAAGAGAGAGAAAGACAAGAAGACAAAGTTTGGCTCGTGGCCATCTAACTTCTGAGTTGGTAGCTCTAGTCGTTCGTTTCCAATACGCCTCGGACCGTACCTGGATGTGAACCTCCCGTGATGCGTTGTAGTTCCACACCGTCGACTCTCGCTTCCAACTCTCGAATCATTTTTTTTTCGAGATGTCTCTTTACAATACCTATGCAAGGGCATACATAGAAGCCACCTAGTCCAGAGTGATCGTGTTTATAGGGTGCCGGTGGCTCAAGCTGTCGTATACTCCGCACCAGGGCATCAAAGGCGAACCCGGTGTAGGGTTCACGAGGCCGAGGCTCGAGGAGTCCGAGCGGATGCATTTGTTCCATCAAGGTACTAAGCCAATGTGCTTCGCAGTGGAGATTGAGCCGCGTTCTGCCGTCGCGCAACCTCTCGAGAACTGAGTGTAGTTTCAATACGAGCAAATGAATCAGTTCTCGCCTCCGGAACTCTATATTCCCTGGGATAATTGTCAGTGGCTGGCAGGAGAGTTACAAGAATTACGCACAAAAGATCATATGTTTCGGTATTGGAAGCCCCATGGTACGGATTTTCTCATCGCTGGTTCGTACTGCTCTGTGAGTAACTACCTATATCGAATATTCTGTCCTTGTGGAAAACGTAGGAGACGAATATCCAGAGTACGAGGTCCCTATTGTATGTCCTGGGGATGCGGTCTTCTAATAGTGCTTTGATCCATATATCGGAGAAGACCTCGACTTCCTCGTAGCACTTAAAGTCGTCTACTATAACTGCAATTTTGGCCACGATCTCCAAACTGTACATCATAAGTCAGTAAGTTTACTTTCAGGTTATTTCGGGAGTAGCAGGGTAGTCCTACTTCAGAGTCATTGTTAGAGGCTGAAGTAAGGAAGGGTGTTACGGCTCAAGGAGACATGACCAGGGGATCGTGACGAGAAGTGCACTCCGGGATTAGGTACGTACCTAAGAGATCAAGGGACATTACGTGTCTTGCCGTGGATGATACTCAGTACAATTTGAAACGCACGCTGATCAAACCCTTCCAATGTCCAAAGCTTATAGCCGTCTGGGTCAACGGTGATTGTGTCGGTATAGGAAGGCTCCGTGATAATTGTTTTGTAGCGAAGTGAAGCTAACGCCACATGTTTTGATGAGACTTTGGAGCGAAATTTGTTCGATGGCGGAGAATGACTTGCAGCGAATTCGTAAGGTGCTTCTCTACGTTCACCCTCGGTATCGTATTCAGGTGAGGATTGGCCTGGGGAGGGGGGATCCCAGGGAGCGAATGGTTCCTGAGATTTAATGAGAGTGATAAAGAGGTCCTAATTGGGATCCATCACGTATGTCTCGCACATATCTGGCAATGCTGGATCAGTGGTGAAGGGCAGTAGTTGAGGATAGTAGTTGAGGATGATAGTTGAGGATGGTAGTTGAGGATGGTACTGAAGGGTCTGCGCCAGGGAATTTAAGAAGAAGGATTGCCACTGAGCAAAGCTGCTTCCATATATACCCATCTAAGTCACCCATCCCTTCCCTGGTCGGATGATAATCCGGCTTGTATCAAACTCTTTTGGAAGGTATATAATATCCTTAATACCAAGCTATCGTAACAACCCGAACCCAAAATAGAAGAATTGGCAGCCTTACAGGTAGTAAACCTGAAGGTAAACGCCCGTCTAGCGCTGACGGAACCTGAACCTATAGTCAAAATACACTCTCATAACAGAACTATCACACTCACGTGCTGCAATCCGCCCAAGCCGCTAATAGTCTGGGTTCAAACGGACCTCGCGCCGTCCTCTTCCCTAGGTACGAGTATCTGGTTGGGATCTTGTTGACCACGACCTTGGGCCCCACGTGCTTGTGTAGCGGGGGGCACAGGCACTCCGGCAAAGCCCCCGTAGCCTCGCCATTGTCGGGCAACGAGAGGCGGGATTAGCCACCACGGAAAGGTGACACGAAAGTCGATGTTGATCCGACGGGGGCTGGGTTATCCCAAGTACTAGGGCGAAACTGTCAAGTTCGTCGCATGGCCCTTAAAAGATACGGTAGTTTGAGCCCTAGTTTGAGCCCTGCGTTCAAAGCGCTTCTGAAGGGTGTCTCATACAACGAAGTGTATAGCTAGCGGTGTGTCGTCGGCGTTTTGATAGATTCCCTTTGCAAGAAGTGGCACTGTAATTACACGGCTATCTCTCTAGCCTAAGACGAAGTGAGCCGTCCTCGATACAAACATCTGAGTCAGCCATCTTCGCCTTGCTCTTGTTCCTATGCCAAGAGGATGGGCAGGCACGTGTCGTCCGAGACAACCTCGACGATTCCCCTGCGGGCTGTCCCCTGATCGGCGACGGTGCAGAAAAACATCGATGTCGCGTCTGTTAGCTTATATTAATGCCCGGAGCAGGCCCAAGTGGACCGCGTCATGGAAAATTATGTGTGCCAGGCGTAGACCCTTTATATTGCGTTTAACCAGGTGCGAGGAAATAGAGTCAAGGAGTGCTAGAGGGCAGTGGTGAGAATGGCCCAAGAGGGGGTCTGTGCCCAGAAAGGTCTTGCTTGACCCTGGAGTTGAATACGTGAATAAAGTATCCCCTATTCTGCTGGGAATGCCTTCGGTGGTGTAACCTTAGTCGAGATCTCTGTATACGCCTCGAGGCGCATCGCGCATAGCCTCTGTAGAGAGGAACTCCAGGCGAGCGAAAATAAGATTGGGAGTGAAGCGACATCACATGGTATAGTTCCTAATGTCATCAGTTGATAGGGTGTTTTACAGTGAATGATATCTGCTGTTTCTGGAGGACGAGGACAGGGTAGTGTTGAAAGTCCAACCCATTCATGTGAACACGTGCTAAGTAGGTACCTAACTTAGGAGAATCTGAGAGGCACCATGCCTTGTGGAGTTGTAAAATCGAGCGGCTTTTGACATTAGAACTCTAATGAGTCCCAAGGTTACCCCTAGCAAGTGAGAACGTTCATATGAGAACGTTCATGTCATCACTTTACCGTACTTTGTGTATACTTTACCTCTTTTCAAGAGAGAGCCAGCTGGTGGTGCTCGGCATCCCTCCTAAGAAAACCGTCGTCTCCCGCTCGGTTGATTTCACCTGGTGTGCCTGGCTATTTGAACATTGGGCGTTATTCACAATATATAAATGAGAAATTGAGACTCGAATGTTTCTGGGTCCTTTAACTGGCCAATTTCTCCATTCATTCCCGAAGTCGTCGTTAGGGAATGATGGGGTTATGCTAAAAACGGGGAAGCTGTCGGAAAAATACCGGAATGTGAATATTTTTTCTAGCAATAAATTCCACCTTGTTGCATGCAGCACGCGAATTTTTCCTTTCTTCCCCATTCCTCAACCACCAAGGGCCTTCTTCCCATACTGGTGCCCGAAGATGCATTCTTGCAATGCATCTTCTGCTTATCCGACATGGCGAGTCGGTTGACAACGTAGCCGGCCTCTAGTGAGCAATCCCCAGCTTCTTTCCGAGGCTGGCCATTGCTGACCCCCCCGAAGTGCAGGCTCCCGCGACTCGCCCTTGACAAGCCATGGCGTTCTCCAGACGAAGAGGCTGGGATCCCACCTCGCCAAACGTCGAGATAGCATAGGCCCAATCAAACATGTCTTCACATCCAACCTCCAAAGAGCTTTCCACACAGCCGGAGCCGTAGCAGCTGCCCAACAATCCTCGGCCGGTGAGGGGTCTGGCACTCGGGCACTCTTGGAAGTCATTAGACTACCAGAGTTGCGGGAGAAGGACTTCGGGTCGTTCGAGGGCAAGAGGTTCGGCGCAAAGGTAGAGGACAATGTCGATGGAGTCGCGCAGCCCGACTCGGAAAGCCGTGACGCTATGAAGATTCGAGTCGATCGATTCCTTGACTCGCATCTGGACCCGATTATCGATCAGCAAGCGTCGGAAGACATGGCCGTCGTGATAGTCGCCCATGGAATAATCCTCAACGTCGTCTTGAAGGCGTTGCTTGTACGATTCCCTCCGAGCGCAGCCCCATCGCCCGCGAGCCGGAGTCGGGACGGCGGGTCTGAGTACTTGGCTACATGGAGCAACACTGGTGTCCTTCAGGCGAGGCTCGAGCTGAAAGAAAGCCGGCCGGTATTTAACAATGCTGAGAGCTCCGCTGAACCCACGAAGCCAGAGGGCGATGTGCATACTGCTACCCATTCTCATCGAAGGGCATGGGCCCTGACCATCGAGTTTGCCAACAACGTCGACCACCTCCAAGGCCTGAGAAAGACCAAGGGCGGTATCGGCAGTGCCAAGTTTGATTCGCAACAGCGAACCGTGGACTCGTTCTTCAAGTCAACCTCGAAGAAGCGAAAGCTCGAGGGTTCACAGGAAGAATAAGGCTGCGATGGCGAGTTCTAGTAGCCTTTCCAATGCCAATAGTCTTAGGAACTTGTTCTTCATAGATCTGAACACCATGGTACGTCTCCAAAACTTTTCCTTCCTACCAGCCTTTTCATGTGATGAAAGCACATAATTCACAGACCTGTTCTGAATTCAATGTGGAAGCATTTATGTCCAACCGCTATCTGACACCTCCATCTCCACTCTCACTCTCCCCGCCGTCTTTTTGGTGGCTTCTGCTAACATTAGATTGTTGGCTCTAGGTATCCCTGAAAATATAAGGAATCGTAATGCCCTAGATCATGCTCGTCCGATGCACTGGCTGTCCTAGTCTACAATCCATCATCCGCGTCTGTTCCGTTTTAGTCTGCATCACCGTCGTAGTAATTGAATACCAAAGACAAGCCCGACCCCTTTCTGCATACAGGGTAGTGGTTTATTCTTCCTCGTCCTCAGCCTCGGAAGGTAACGCGTTGGGAAACCAACCAAACGATGCGAAGTCTACGATGAATTCCCCGATAGCCCCAGTAGCAACCTCAACCCCCTCTTCTTGTAGTGCAGCCGCTTGATTCCTTGCCCCAGAGGGCTGTGATCTGAACGGCCGGTCAGCATCACCACGTAGGTATCCATGTTCACGCCAACTGCACAACGGACCTAGGCGAGATGCTGCCTTTCTGGTTGATGACCCGCTGCCAGGGCACGTTTTCGTGGTTGAAGCGGGCCTCGGCATCTTGCGGGAGGTGCTTCAGGCATATGCCGACTTGGCGCGGCCGCTGCGCTATTATGCGAGAGGTTACCTGCCAGTATTAGCCAAATCAATCAATCAATCGCAGAGAAGAGTTAAGCTGTCCAAGCAAGCGTACGCGTTCCAACGAGCTTCGCGATGTGTCCGTAGGTGGTGACCTTGCCGTGGGGGATCTCCTGCACCGCGTGGCAGACGGCGATGTAGAAGGCCTCCGCTTCGTCTGTTCTCGCCATCTTGTTCGCCTCGCGTCGCGCGTAAAACCCTTCGGCTGTGGTGGGTGAGTTCGGCCGCTTCTAGGTACCTAATTAGGTAAGTAGGTAATGATGAAGGACGGACGCTTTGCGAAGCCGGCTTCTTCCACCCCAGCCGACGAAGTCAAGGACGCGCGCACGGACCCATCCTAGGCTAAGGTTAGCTGGCTAGGTACTACTCTGCGGCTCTGCTCGCAGAAGAGGCACGCATGTGCTGGGGACGTGTCTTACTCTCATCCTGCCGATCTGGTAGGTATCTAATAAGATGAATTGCACCCCTCGCGTGGCGGTGATACGCTTCCATACCTAGGTAACGTCGACGATCATGCTTCACCTATGGTGCCTGCCCAATCCGCTGTCCTTCGTAGACGCTCGACTTCACTGCCTAGCATCTGGGAGAAGTACCTATAGGTACGGAAATCTGGAGGGACGGAGGGATCGGGCTGGGGACAGGCTGGTAGGCTGGCAGGAGCACCTAGTTCGTGTGGGCAAATAGCCTATAATCAGCAGGCCAGCTACTTCGTAACTGAGTGAATATGTGGAGGAGCAGAAGGGGCTGCAGGCAAAGTCACCGATACCACATCCAGTACGGAGCACAACCGTCATTCCGCACCGTTCGATCCCGTTTAAGAAAGAGGCTCGAAGACTTCATGTTCGTACGTGGACGGATCAAGTACATATAGATGAGTCAGGGGTCCGGGTTGAAGAGCAAATCGGTGGGTTACTCTTCCTACACGCCCACTTGTAACTACATGGCTGTAGAAACAGCCATCCCCATAGCACATCATGTATATCATTATTGCATACGGCTATTTTATATTGCTGACACATCATCCATCTCCTTAGCTGCGCCTCTGTTTGTGGGCGTCCTAGCCAATATTCTCTCACAGGATCCACTTCCTTTCAAGTATCAAAAAGGGGAACTTGTCAAAGGACTTAGTTAAAGTTTGCCTCAAAAGTTACCACTTGGTGCAAGGCGGGAAAGACAGACTTCCCTGGATATGGAACGGCGTCGGTCTGGGAGATAACCCAAAAAAAGGCAACTCAAATTAAGCATTGGACAAGGCCCCTTCCTACAGACTAGGAGTTAAGGCCTAGAAAGGACAGCCCTTGGCGAACATATGGATATGATAGCGAACGAGGATCCATCTTAGTTGTCTTAGAGACCCCAGGGCGGTAGTGGATGTTGGAATATTTCCAATGTTCGCCATATCTCATCCCAAAAAGTTGTATTAATAAGGATATGTGTAATAGAGGGAGAAAAGAAAAAAAAAATCCCAGGATCATGAAGTGGGATAAATCTACCCAGAAGAGACAACTGAAAGTAGATGGTAAACAGACCTGTTTAAATCCAACCTTTCACATCAAGTTATTTCGATACTCTATACCCTCCAATCATGCGAGCTCTCTTTATTCCTGAGTATGCAATCACTGCCACCCTTAGCCTTAGTATGGCTCTTTCTCTGCCCTCATGTAAGTCTTCCTCCATCCTCTCTTCTCTTGGAGCACTAAACAAGAGATGCCTAATTATTCCCGGTTACTCTCAGCTCTGGGCATGTTACTGATGTCAGTAAACCACTAGCTGCAGGCAGCGCTTCAGATGAGGCCAGGATCCTGAAAAATTCAAGGGACAGCTTCTAGAGGAATTAACTGGCAACTACTCATGGGAAGAACAATCCATCAATACCTACGACAAATATCATGAAGAAGGTGTGGGAAGAATAAGGGCAGAGTCCGGGGATAATGAACGATTAACTACATGTCGCTAACACCAACAGAAATGCGTGCCCATGCACACAGCTCTTATCACTGGAATATTCACATTACACGTTTTAATTGAATGATGATTTCGAACAGCCAGGGTTGAACTTTGCGTATTCCGGAATGAATGACTGTGCACATACATTGCGTACCAGTGTATGCAAAACCATACACCAGGCTGACCACTGCTACACACTGCCTCTGGGAGGGCATTCCCATGCCTGATGGACTTTCCTAAAGAGGTAACTGTCTGGAACTGACATCTCAACCGTTCAGGGTCTCTCCCCATGCGATCAAGCGTTCGGCGCGGGCCATAGGCTTAGATACCCCACACCACCTCCTACCGCAGGTGGTTAGCAGCGCTGCGCAGGTGGTGGGCTGGCGGGGCAATCGGGGTAATTTACAGATCTGTAGCCCGTACCTCTGTTGTTTCAACAACATCAACCAACGCTAACCAACAAAATTTATTTGTCTGCGAAGGGTAGCGTCTGCTCCGTCTTTTCCATCCATCAGTTCGCAGACGTCTCTGTCGCGAGGAATAAGAGAGAACCTTGGCGACGATGCACTCGCTAGTTCAACCAAATGCTTGGGTAGTTCTCAAGCTCCCTTCTGGCAATCTTCGGCTGCTCCAGGTCAGCCCAAATACGTATGCCGCCTCTTCCCCGACCAAGTAAGGCTGCGTCACATTTACTGACCAACCTTGCGTACAGCACCATATCGTTAGGGAAATATGGATCCTTTCCGAGCAATCTTATAATCCACCGTCCATACCACTTCACCTACGAGCTGCTAGACAAACAGCCTCCCGAGACCTTCAACCGCTTGCGTATCGTGCCCGCCTCCGAGCTCTACAGCGACATCCTTTCGTCCACCGGCTCAAGCGGCTCGTCCGAAGAAGCTACCCCAGCACCCGACGGCGAAGATGGTCCAGCTAACGTCGAGTACACGCTGGTGGACCCCGACTCCGGTGCTGTTGTCGCTACCACCGATCGCGCCGAGCTCGACGCCTCGGCGCGCCAGACCCTGAGCATGGAGGAGATCGAGGCTCTGAAGAGGGACGCTACGGATGCGGGCAAGGACCTAATCGCTAAGCTGATGTTGTCGCACAAGGCCATCGACCAGAAGACGCAGTACTCACTGGCGAAGTACAAGCTGCTGAAGACGAAAAAATACATCCGGAGGTTTTCTGTGCTTCCCCTGGACGTGCCGCTCCTCGATCACTGGCAGTTGGAGGAAAAGGACCCCTCCAAGATCATGGATATGAGAGAAGAGATGATAGCACTATTGGGATGCTGGGCGAACGTACATTTTGGCGGGGAGGACCCCTGCGAGGATGAGGAAGCATCTGGTCCTGATGGCAAGCCGCAGGCGCCCGAGCAAACTGCTGGGCGGTGGTTGGTAGTGGACGACACAGGCGGCCTCTTAGTCGCAGCTATGGCGGAACGAATGGGCATACTCTACCCACCCGAGACAAATAGTCCGACAGAGAATGGGAGGGAACCCACTTCACCAAGCGCACGACATAAGGCGTCGTCCGATCAGGAGAAGTCTACAGAGAGTACGGACGGACCTTCTCAAAAGCTCCAGAGTGAAGCGAACGGGACAGGAGAGAGTAGTAGTAGTAGTAGTACTCGGGTCGAAAACCAGGACCACACGGCCCTACCTACGTCGCCCGAGTCGGCCAACAAGAAGCCGCAACAACACGGCGACGGCAAGCAGCAGCAGCGATGGGACGATATGCACGTGCCATACGCGCGCGCGAACACGCTGACGCTGGTGCACGCCAACTCGCAGCCGAACCTGAGCTTCCTGCGGCAGTTCGGGTACGACGCGACGAACCCGGGGGCGACGCCGGGCCACCCGCTGGCGCGGCGCCTGATGACGCTGTCGTGGCTGCAGCTGGCGGAGCCCTCGCGCGACGGCACGTACGCGTCGGCGCCGCCCGAGGCGCCGCCCGACGTCCTGCGCGGGTGGAAGGCCAACCGCCGCGGCACGTACCACCGCAAGCGGCGGCGGTGGGCGCGCACGCGCCACGTGGTCGACGTGTTCGCCGGCCTCGCCGTCGCCTCCGCCGCCGACCCGGTCTCGGTGCTCCGCCGCGCCGTGCCCCTGCTCGCCGGCGGCGCCCCCATCGCCGTCTACGCCCCCGCCGTCGAGCCCCTGGCCGCGCTGGCCGACTGCTACAGCATCGCGCGGCGGGCCGCCTGGGCGGCCGCGGGGCCCCCTGTCCCTCCTGCCCCTCCCGGCGGGGAGGAGGGGGACCTTCTGGAGGCCTGGCCGGGCAACGACGAGTTCCCCCTCAACCCGTCCCTGGTCCTCGGCGCCGCCGTCCAGACCAGCCGCGTCCGCCGCTGGCAGGCCCTGCCCGGCCGCACCCACCCCCTCATGACCTCCCGCGGCGGCGCCGAGGGCTACGTCTTCACCGCCTGGCGCGTCAAGCCGGCCGAGGGCCGGGTCGAGGCCAGGGGCAAGGGCCGGGCGAAGAGGCGGAAGGTCGAGGTGGAGTTGGAGAAAAAGGTGGAGGAAAAGCGAAAGGTGGAGGAGGTAAAGGTGGAAGAAGACGTAGAGGTCGCGAAATAAAAAGGCATATCTGGGTTAATGGTCAAAAAAAGCCAAGGTTAATTCTCCATCGGCGTTGGAAAAAATAAAGAACATGGTGGTTTGGTATTACGGTGCGTGCAACTACTACTGACTAGGTAGTGGTAGTAGCCTAGGCATGGCGTTTGGCTTTGTATAGCCGTCTATAGTTTGTAGCAAAAGGTAGTACCTAGATTCGGGAGATCCCCTAATCAGTGAGCATGCAAGCATTTTATAGCCACGCACACTCTGAACACTGAATCCCGTCCGAGAGACATCTTGCCATGTGGTGAGAAGGGGTGCTTTTTCTCATTGGCATCTTATCATCCACGCCGCATCGTATCCGACAATACCTTTCTTTCCTCCTCCGTGTCGTCGGTCTACAGCTACAGCGCCTTGCCCATGAATTTCCTCTTGGTGAAGCTCAGCCACCACTTGCTCGGCTTGCCGTCCCCGCCCTCCTCGTACACCCGCGCCAGCAGCCGCGAGGCCAGCTCCTGCCGCACCTGCGACAGGTACTGGCGGAGCTGCTCCGCGTCCTGCCGGTCGCGCGGGGGTTCGTACATCTAGGTGACGGAGAGATGGCCCGGTCAGCTTTCCGCATGTACGTTTTTGGGTCTCCCATGATGATGATGATGATAGATGGATGGATGGATGGATGCTGGGGTCTGGGTAACGACACCGCTATTATTATCATCATCATCATCCTCCACCACCCGTCCGTGCTCTTCCTTTTCCTGCTACCTACGGCATATCCTCGAGTAGATAGATAGGCGGAACCAAGAGAGGGAGGGGGAAGAACGGGTATGAAAAACAGAGGCATAAAAAAAAAANAAAAAAAAAAAAAAAAAAAAAAAAAAAAAAAAACAAGGGAGAACGTACCTGGTTCAGCGGGAAGCCCGGGTCGCCGGGGATGGCGAAGTTGAGGTCGAGGGCGGTGTTGAGGACCTCCTTGGTGGCGTCGCGGACGCCGTGCTGGGGGCGGATGCGGCCGAGGCACTCGCTGACGAAGAGGATGCCGTAGACGAGCAGGCGGTCGGCGGGGCCCTGGATCTCGAAGTTGCGGAAGAACGTGTTGGCCCGGAACAGCGACAGCACCTCGTCCAGGACGTCGTACGCGTCGTCGTCCGGGTCGGGGGACTCGCCCGCGGGCAGCGGCGGGCTCGGCGCCGGCAGCGTGTACGCGGGGCCCCGCGTCTTCGTCCGCAGCGGCAGGAGGGGGACGTTGCCGATGAGCCGCGGCACGTTCGGGTCCGCGTTGAACATGGAGTTGTAGGCCTGGGTGGTTCGTGGTTGTTAGTTGCGCTGTGCCGTGCTTGTCATGGCAGGCCAGGTAGGCCGGTGCCATTGGGCGGTATGAGATGGGTGGGAAACTTACCGGCATCTTGTCGACGGTGCACCGAAGAGATTCGGCGGTGCTCGACAATGGTGCAATTGCTGGGTAGGTAGTTCGAAACAGCCGACTGAAGGTGAAGAAGCTGTAAGCTGTATCCAGTGCTCCTCCTATCTGGGTATGGAGGGGCTGAGGTCTCTATCGGTAAGGCTTGAGATGGTTGGTGAGGCTGACGTCTCCCGAACTGTTACTAGGCAGCTAGGACATGGATGCAGGACCGCAGCAAGGAACGTCACTTCGGGTTATCTTCGGCATGACTGATATCGTAGTACCGAGGTTATTCAAGTCTCGGCAATTACCGAGGTTGGTGCCTCATTTTCGAGGCTTTTATGCTAATTACATTAGTAAGGGGACCCGGTGACAGCTCTCGCTAATCCGGACTGAGTTAGCTGATGACTCGCATTTCGGACGGAACTTTGAGTACTGTCGATCACGATCCGGCAGTTCCCCGACCCGTTGATTGGCCATACAAGGGCCATCAGGGGGGTGGAAGACGGGCAAGACAAGCAGGACAGGGTGTGGCGGCGGCATGGCGTGGCTTCGTATCAGAGGCCATCAAGTACTATTCGTACCTGATAAGGTGCCAACCAGTACCTAGAGCCAACCAAGCAAGCGCCATCCGCCACCCATCACAGTCATCAGCAAAAGCGACCTGACCTGGCGCGCAGGAACGGTTGGAGCCTAGCAGGAACGATGCATACAAATAGTGTCAGTAGTGTCAGGTTCCACAGAGGTCAGGTGAACGCGCGACAGGTTGGTGCGCTGCTTTGCCTCCAAATTGTAATCTGTAGTTTACGTACTGGAGGTGATTGAAAATTGCTGCAGAGCTGCCCACGCTGCCACCTTTGTTTGCCTGCTGCTGCTGCTCCAAAACCACACAAAGCCCCTCCACGTCGCGTCCACCTACTTTACCTACCTAGGTCTCTCTACCTTACCTACCTAGGTCTCTCTACCTTACGGACTACCTACCTAACCTATCTATCTCTACCTCTTCACCCTCCCTTTTCCACCACTCGCCGTCCTTCCTTTGCCGCCGACACTCGACCCGCGTCTCATTGTCGTCGCATACGTATTTCACATAGGTATTGATACCTCGCTATATCATCAGGTTCCAACTTTCTCGGTGGCGTGTGAGATTGCATAGCCATAGCAACCGTATTTCGTGTTTTATTTATATTCTGGTTTTGCCCTTCTCCCAATTTTGTCATTTCCGCACTTCAAAACGTCCGCATTCGGCCGGCCTGTCTGTCTGTCTGTCTGTCTGGGTCGCACCGCCATCACATCGCGCATCAAACTCCACGGCGATCTGAAACGGGAGCCACACACCCACACACCCTAATCCTCGTATCCTCCCCGTATCCTCTCATAAAACCATCATTGCCTAGAGTAGTATAGTGAGTTGCGCTCCCATATTTCCAGGGCCATTTCTGCCTGTCAAATACCATGCTCATTTCCCATCTTCCAGCTTCCCCCAAGACCGCACATCAGAGTAGCCCAGCCACCATGTCTTTTGTAGCAGGAAGCCTAGGAACGAGTGGTGCCACGGCAATGGAGACGAAGCGCAAGCGATGGCGTCGCAAACCTATCAGGCCCGAGGCCGGGTCTCTCTACGATATCCTGCATACCCATCGCGGCACCTCGCTTTACGTCATGCCTATCTGCTGGACCGAACTGCACACGCGGCTACTGGGCTGCCGTTTCGTGCAATTACCTCCCCAGACCACCCCGGTGCCGACGACGCCATCGTCACCACGGAGGTCCCCACAATCGCAAACGCCGCGCACAGTCGTGGATATTAACAGGGACCTCAACATTCTGATGGACGAAGACAGTCACGTCTCCATGAAGAATAAAGCAATACGAACAGTTTTATCGACGCTTTTTCCCGACCAATTATCGAAAATCGACCCGTATTCAGAGCTGGATATCCGGTTCGGGGGCCGTTTCTACCGGAGGGCCGTCAGGTGCCAGACCATCTGGAAGCACCAGGACGCGGCCGATGCATCCTTTACTTCGACAGCCACTTGGACCTCGAGTCATTCAGCCAGCCAGCTCATGGCGGAGATGACAGTCAACCTCCCGAACGACACCCCGATACTAGCCTACCTTAGCCGTCGAAACCTTGATTACATAAGACGAAATTGTTATCGGGTAGTGATGGGCCCCAACAGAACCCACAATGGACCCGTGTATCGTCTGCAGTTACTTCGATCAAAGAAGCTTATACCGGAGAATCCGGACGAGGACCCGTATCTGATCGCTATCATGATCTCCATTGCGCAGCAACACGTCTATACCGACATGGCGAACGGATCCGGATTTTCGCCCAGGGATGTCCAGGTTAGCGTGATAACGGCTTCCGAAGATGACGATGCTCTGGTGGTCTATAAAGGCAACATTCCTGCAGCGTTCTTGGCCATGTTCCACGAACCTCACAAAGCACCCCAGGGCGATGCGCAAATCAAGGTTGAGCATGTGCAAGTGCCGGTATGGCCGGTTCTTGGGCTCAGGGAACGTTTGGGTCAAGCTCTCGGCAAGGGCATCGTGGGCGATATTGATAGTCTCAAAATGGAGACTTTTGAGGAGAAGCAACCTTCGTTTAAGGACTCGACGCCATCGCCCAAGCGCAGAAGGGAGGTCCTCTCGGATGTTTTTAACACGAGCTTCTCCGAAGATCGCGAAGTCGACTGCCAGGGAAACACGTTGGGGTTGAAGAGAAGGTGTCTAGAGGAAGGTAGGGTTGGCGTCGTCCGATGACATCCTGAGGCGTGAAGAAAACATTTGGGTCCATCTATATACTGAAACATGACACGTGACAGGAATAGATGATGAAAAGGATCCTCCTGCGGTATGGTCGACGGGGATGGGTGAAGAGAAGACTCCGACGGCGGGATCGCCACAGAGCGAAACCTGGTTTGAGAGCTCTGACGATGAACATGACGACCCAATAGACGGAGTCGAAATGAATCCGCCCCGTGAGGCGCATACCGTATCTGAAATGGTACGGACACCCCGATGAGCCATCGAAAGCTCTCTCACTGGTGGTGCGCATTGGTTTTCTTCTGGTTCTGCGGTTGGCTTGGAGCTATGGCGGTCACGACGATGAATGATGTGAACGGAACTCAGGCATACAGCGGGCTTTTGTTTAGCTTGACGAGAGATCATACCCCGGCTTGCGATTNTTTTTTTTTTTTTTTTTTTTTTTTTTTTTTTTTTTTTTTTTTTTTGAGATGGAACAGGTTTTGAGTTTTTGGGTCCGTAAGAGACGGACGGTACATACCTACTTGCTTCTTGTTCTTCCTCTTCCCTCCCCGGCTTCCACGCGAGGGATAGCCAGATAATCCGACGGCCCCGCGGCTGAAACCGTGGCATCGCTAGGTGGATTTGAGGCGAATCGTTGGTGTGTTTAGGGGTTCGGCGGCCACTGCGCAACCCCGTTTGGTAGCAGGCACAAGCTCTGGGTCATTGACGTCCCCAGCTGACCGGTCTTGCTGATCTGGCACGTTATAGAATTGAGTTCTTCGAAAGAGAGAAAGAAAAATAGATAAATGACGAGAATCGTCTGATTGCTTGTCTTCTGTGTGTAGTATTGTGAGATTGTCAAGGAGTTCAACTGCCTGTCGAGCTCTATCCGACTAGGTATCAACTTATGCACATTTCACTGCGGCGGGACTTGTTTCATAGGCTCGGCTATTACGACGTTGGCGACGTTGGGGTGGAACATCATGAGCGCTTCGAGTACCTACCTACCCGGCTTCTAAGCAGTGTTTGGTGAGCAATAGTATGCGTTCGAAAACCTTTTTGTCGCACTATAAGTTTACCATCTTGACAAGGCGTATGTCGGACTTATAGGTTAGAAATCCATACAAGCGATAGTAACCAGCGAATATATACCTTCACTGGTTGGTTGACCCATGAAATGCATTCTGCTTGTATCATGTCATAATAGGGGTGCTCGAAGACCGGGGTAAGACACGTATGTATACAACAGTGTGTCGACATTCTACCCACAACCCTCTCATTACTAGAGAAGTGGTAAGCCTGGAAAAAAAAGATACTATTCATATATAGCGGTTTATCAGAAGGACAGCCTCCTGCCGCAATACTTTGTAGGTAAACCGCACCCGTACAACCTTCAAACCCGCGAGCCCTCGCGCTCCCACCAGCGCCTCAGGCCCTCGACATCGCACCAAGCGAACTGAGTCGGGTTCTCGAACCACCAGCCTCCTCCTCCTCCTCCTCCTCCTCCTCTTCCTTCCCCTTCCCCTTGCCCTTCCCCCCCACCTCCTCCCCCTCCCCCGCCAAAATGCAGCGCGCGGTCGCTCTCGTACTTCTTCAGNCGTCAGGCGCATTACCTTTCTCATCATCTGCAGCTTCGACTACTTCCCTGAACTCGACGCGGAAGCGCTCCAGCCGGACGTAGGCCCCGACGGCGACCTCGCCGCCCCGGCCCCGGCCCCCGGCCCCGTCGACATCGACGAACCCGTGCAGCGCGGGGGCCAGCAGCGCCTGCATGCACAGCTCGCCGTCGCCGAGCAGCAGGCGCACGGCGCGCCAGCACCGCCGCCGCTCCCGCTCCCGCCCCGACCCGGACGGAATGGGCACGGCGTCGACGCCCTCGACCAGGAACACGGACCCCGGCACGCAGTAGCGCGTGCGCAGGATGTCGGCGACGAGGGGCGCGGGCGCGAATGGCGGCGCCCCCGCGATGCGCGTTATTACCATCGCGGCGTCGTCATCGTCATTGGTAGTAGTCGTCGCGGAGGAGGAGGAGGCTGCCATGGGTCTTCTTCTTCTTCTTCTCGACTTCGTTCGATCATGGTTTTATGTAGGTACCCCGGTTTCCGACGTGGACTTACGGTAGGTGAGTACCAAATCATTAGGAGGTAGTTTAGGGCGGTTGGCTGGAATGTGACACGGTTTCAGGCCGGCTGGTGTTGGGTGGGTGAGTGGTGACGTTCCCGTGGTGGGGCGGTTGGTGCAACCCACCCATCCATCCATCCACACACTCTTGGCTGGGCAAACAAAAGTATGTAGTGGCATCTCATTATAAGGGTATTGAGGTCTTTATGCAAAGTCTGTGTCCTTCCATGCAATATGGAGAAACTCCCATCAGCCCGTCGAGGGGAGATCAAAGTATAGGTGTAACACTAAGAAACTTGATTCTTGATACTGTTCTGTGGCTTGTCTAGAAGCCATCACAAAGTCCTGAATTTTCCAACACCGTAAACAGGTAGGAATGATTCATAAGAAACCTAAAGCACCACCTCAATCACCAGACTCAGCCCCCGGTAGGTAACTAACTACCTATTGCCCTATTACTCCCTAGCCACGACCGTAGTCTTGTCCTCTTTCATTCAACTGTCTCCTCGCCACTTCGTCTACTTGTTACCTCTCCCTTTCCCTTTATCTCCGCCACGAGGCGAATCCTTACGCGCCTTCTTATTACTCCCCTCGAGGTTGGGAAAAGGCGATGGACCGTTGTCGCCGGGAGCAAGCTAGCCGTTGTGTCAGTCAGGGGGCACGAGGCATTGCGGAGGGAAAGTCGTGATTCAGTATGGAATACTCACCGGCCCGCCTTTCTTCTTCCGGCTTCCTCCATCGGATGCGGCCGGGCGCCCGCTCGTGGTCGCTAGGCCGGCTATCCCGGCGGGCGTCATATCGGCCGCAATGCGTTGTCGCCGGTCGTGACTGACGCCGGCGTGATGGGCCGGTGGCAGTGTTGGAGCTGTCTGGGCCTGGGAAGACGACGAGGACGGGGCGTTTCTTCTCGGATCCTGCGAATCATGGTCCCGCGAGCCATGGCCTTGGGAGGACGAGCCGGTTATCGGACCTTCGGGCCAAAGATCCGGGTAGGCAGGTGAGGACGAGTCGGCTATCCATCCTTCGGGGTAAAGATCCGGGTAGGGACATGAGCAACGGGCGTTTCTCGGATCCTGCGAGTGACGGCCTTGAGGGGACGAGCCGGTTATCGGACCTTTGGGGTAACAATCTGGGTAGGGACATAAGGACGAGACGGATCTCGCAGATCCAAGCCAACGATCTGGGTAGGGAGATGATGAAGGGGCGTTTCTCGGATCTCGCACGCAATTTCTATGTCTGTTGTTGGTGGAGCAGCCTGCCACCCCGTGAGTCTTATTGTCGCGAGGCATTCTGTAAGTAGATATATGGGTCTCTGGGTGAGTTGTGCGGTCTATGGGCGAGTTGGATATGCCGAACTTAACGTCTTTTGGAAGCCATCTTATAATCAATGTCCTCAGATATTTAGTAGCAGTGTTAGCCGCCCAGAATCATGCTGCGCCTTGTTTCTGGAAAGAGTCACGATGCAATCACACACCGCGGTCGGCTGATCAGTTTGATGACGGAGTTGGCTGTTCTGTTTTCCCATCACGGAGGAATAGACCGACTCGGGAGGTCAGTCAAACATACGGCTCTTCCGCTCCGCGAAACAAAAAAATCCAGCTATCCGTCCATTTGGTAGATTTGCCCAGTGGGGATGAAGGAAACGACTTTGCAAGTTTCAGCCTTGCCGGTAATTCGGGCCAAACTAACATGCTTGAGTCAAGACTACGGGTGCTTTACAGATGCTTCCGAGTGGTTCCTGAGCTATGGTGGAGTGTCTCGCATATACGTATACAATCATGTGCTTCGGGTAGCACCTACGTACCGACAAACTTGAATGGGAGGGTATAGCCTGCTCACATAGCCGTTGCTGGTGTTATCTGCTTGTTGGTTGCTGGCGCCACCAACAGCGCGGGAACTAAATTAATAGGAAGAGGCGCCTTTGTTCTTCTTCAATGTATTTGTTGGAGAGGTGCAAATTACCGTACAACTGACTCTAGGTACAATGTAGCGTGGCGTTCAGAGAAGGAGTATCATCATCGCCACCATGAGCCAACAGCGCAAATGTATAAGCCCCTTTCTCTACTTCCCATTCGTTCCCCCGGTTGAGTACAGTCAGATAGCGGTCCACATCTAAGTCCATCGATACCGTGGCTTCTTCACCCACGTCCATATCAACGCGTCGGAATGCGACAAGCTGCGTGACGGGCTGGACGATCGAGGAGACGCGTGATAGCAGGTATACCTGTGCGACGTAGCTCCCGCGCATAGTACCGTTGTTCCGAACCGTCACGGAAAAGCGAATGCTATCACCAGGCGTGAAGCTCGCGGTATCGCGACCGTCTACGGACGCCTGGAAACTCGACACGTCGAAGGTCGTATACGAGAGGCCGTATCCAAACCAATATTCCGGAGAGGAGTCGATATCGAGGTAGTCCTGCAAATGCGCGGAGGCCTTGTGGTTGTAAAATACCGGGACCTGGCCGACGTGTTTCGGGACCGTGACGGGCATGCGACCACCGGGGCTGGTGGTGCCGAACAGCGCATCGGCGATAGCCTGGCCCCCAGACTGCCCCGGGAAGAACGCGTTCAGCACCGCCGCGCTTTGGCTGTAGTAATCGATGGCGAAAGGCCGTCCGCCCTGAAGGACGAGAATGACCGGCTTCCCCAGCTTGTAGATCTCCCTGGCTAGCTCGTCCTGGCTAGGAGCCAACCCCAAGGTGCCGCGGTCTCCGTTCTCCCCGTCGCTGTTCCACGCTGCCCCGACGGCCAGGACGACGGCGTCCGAAGAGTCGGCTAGTCGCACGGCCTGGTCCACGGCGTCGCCGTTCCGGCTGACGAGGTTCCAGAATAGGATCAGTTGCGAGTTGAGAGATACCACGTTCTCGATCTTCTTGTACAGGTTGAATGCCTGGTACTCGATCCGTACGCGGTGTGTTTTCCCTTTCTTGAACGTGAAAGGTGCAGAACCCTCAGGGGGTAGAGTGCTGTTGGCCTGTACGTAGTTATATCCCATGATATTGCCCATGATATTGCCGGGCTGCGTAACACTGTCCAATCCGTGCGCCATTACCAGTTCATCGTCTATGAAGAGCCTGGCTGTCGAGTTCGCGCCAACTGCCACACCTATCCAACCATCTACGTCCACGTCGACTGGCGACTCCAAGTCGCCTTCCCAGACGGCGCTGAAGTTGGTAGAGGGAAGGCCCTCCGGTGGATATAAGCCCCAATCCAGTGCGGGCGACTCTATCTTCTGGATCACCGGTTGAGTGAAGTTCGTATCCGCGAAGTACGTCGCAAGAAGACCGCCGAATGTCCCATTTGCAGACAAGAGGTACGGGGGGACGGCGTATTGCGCATTGTACTCCCAGGTATTACCTCCCCAGCTGGAGACCAGTTCGAACTTTTCTGTATTTGCATAGCTAAGGATCCCCTGGCGCAGCGTCTGCGTGGCTTCAGCAGGATACTGCCCCCATTGGCCAGAGTAGTCGCCATAATTGAGGGCGTCGGTAAAGGGGCCGACAAGCGCAATTCTCGCAATTCCTTGTGCTTGCGGCCGTAACGGCAGCGTCGAGTTCTTGTTCTCTAGTAAGACTATGCTCTTTTGGGCCGCTTCGAGGGCTAGGTTACGATGGCTTTTGACAATCTCGGAAGGGTTGATGTTTGATGGGATATAGGGGTTTTCGAATAAGCCGAGGTCCCACTTCACACCCAGTATCCTTCGAACATGGCTCTGTAGTTTTGTCAGTTGAACCGACTGATTCATTATTAACTCCCTCGTTGCCTATCATGTTGTCAGTATCTGGGAGTCTTACAAGAGAAAATGGCATATCACATTGAGGTAAACGCCCAAGGGGTAGTCATAGAACTGTAGCATCCCTCCGGCATTGAACCATTGCTGTATTGCATCTGACGGTGAATCGGCAACTCTGTGTGTTGTCTCTAACTCGAGCATGCCTGTTGATTGTTCAGTACAGAACATAACATAAAACTAAGCCTTTATAGTGGCTTATACCAGTATCATCAGCGATGACGAATCCATCGAATCCCCAGTCTTCAAGTGCTTCGTAGAGCATAGGGTGTACGTGCGCTGGTATATCGTCTACTTCATTATATGCCCTATCATTCTGTCAGCGCTAGATAACGGTGCCGACTTTCAATACCTCACATCATGACTCCTTTTACCCCTCCTAGCTGAATTGCTGCCTTGAAAGGGGTGAGAAGGTCCTGCACGACCTGCCGGTTGCCATGACCCATAAAAGGGGCGGCGTTGTGGCCAGACTGCGGAGCCCCATGTGCCGCAAAATGCTGTAAGATGCAGTAAGAACAAGCCTTGGACAGACATTTGCAGAACTCCATACCTTCATGACCGGGGCCACGGCGTCAGATTCAGACCACGAGCCGTTCTTGGACAGGCCGGAAGAGTAGGCCACACCCATATGTGAAGTCAGAATTTTGTCTTCACCCCATGCCTCTTACCACCATAGTTAGTAACACCCCAAAGTCTCAGATGTTGACGTTGTCGTACCCTGCATTCGTCCCCATCTGGGATCTTGGCCAATGTCAAGGACTGGGGATAGGCACGCATGGATCCCGATAGATCTCGCCTCTGTCCCTATAGCCCGTCCTATGCGGTAGACGAGATCGCTGTCGAAGCTCGCAGATAGTCCCAGGCTTTGCGGGAACATGGACTGCTTGAAGGATCCAACTCCGTGAAGACACTCCCCTATGTGCATCAACGGGATTTTCAACCGTGCTTTCTGTAGGTTCAACACTTGGAGGGAGTTGTAATGGGAAGTGTTGAGCGAATACCTAGAAAAAGTCTCAGAAGTGCGTTGAAGGACATGCCAAACAACACTTGCCAGTCGTGCATTACGCCTATAGGCGAGTCCGGAGTGAGGCGCATGGCGTGGTCTAGTCAGTGGTAAGCTTAAGTGGTCTCCCGCAGCTCGGGTTTGCGAACCGTAGAGCTCATTTTCTGCCTCCACCCCAATTATATCGCCACCAAACATCAAATGCAGTTGTAAGACTGTGGTTGTTATTAGCAACACATCATAACGGCGCGTTTCAACGATTCAACCAACCGAGATCTTCAACCGTCATGTTCGCTAACAATTCATCCAGGAAGGAGTCCTTTTCACGATTTGCTTCATCGTTTACACTTCTTCTGAAAGACGCCGGACTGATTGTAGACGTGGCTGAGCCTTCATGCACAGCATATAGCAAGCTCGTTAGACCGAGCAAAGTGATGAGCAACCACATCGTCGCCAAACGGTAAGGTGAAAGGTAACACCGCTTCTAACCAACAGCATGAGAAAAAGGGTTGGGTAATGAAGGTAGAATATTTTCCAGCCACCCATGCGATTTCGCAATGTTACATTTCCTTTAGATCACGCGGGATATCGAACCTGACCGAGGCACTGAAAGCGGGGCAAGTATATAGAAGGTGCGGAGTAGCTGATAGTATTCACAAGCGTCCAGGGGTAAACGGTTGACCATAACCCCAACTCAGATGAGAGAATAAGGTGGGTTACATGGAACTGGCAAAATAGTGTTGAGACATGGCATAAGTCATATTAACCATGAGGCAATTGGGAAAATAAGTTGACACTTACACGCTCCATCGTTCACGTACCGTAGATTTTAGATATCCCAGGAGGATGTGACACATTCCACTATACTATAACTATATTCGGTATGATGGGTATTGTCGCGATATAAGGCGCTATTGCTTCAACAGCATTAGCGACGTCGTTTTTGCAACAGGTTGAAAACAGAACGTTTGTGTGACGTGATCTCTTTGAAATCTACTAAACAAACATCAACATCTATAGGCTCTCCTGAAAGCCTATATCCATTAGATACCACAATAGGGCGAAACAGTACGGACAAGGGGCACTGATTCGTGTATTCCCCCGGCCTAATATCGAAGAGTAGGAAAATAAGGCGTTCAAAAGTATTCGTGAACCCGAATCTAATTGTTATCGATTATAGCAGACAATTCTTCACTTGCGTTACAATACTACTGTTAATACACGACTGTGACTGAAAAGCTTGCATACTTCTGTAAGAAAATGAACTTCAATCTACTGGTTAAAATGCCTGTCGAAATACATGCCCGTTAATATGTTGGACTCGCACATATTTATATACACTATATAGGAGAAAACTAGACGAATTTGAAGAAGTTTCGAGAGAATAGCTAATAGAGGTACAGAAACGTCGATGCCATAAGACACATCAGACTGCACGCATACGGCCATGTCTCTTCCAAGTAGCTATAGATGTGAGCGTCTGTCTTTATTGTTCAGCAGGGTCCTCTAGAGTTGCTATCCACGCTACCTATGGCCTGGCGTGACACTGTCCTTATGAAATGATGAAAATTATGAAATGACATATATGTACGAAATATGTGTACTAAACTCGATACCTCGGAAGCTATGATATATAGGGCGCGTTGATTCAAGAACTCGTCTACACATTCCCTCGTATAAGAAGGCGTGCCCCAGGTTCAGGTGTTCGTCCACTGTCGTGTTGGACCGTTTCAGTTTGACCCCTGTGCGGATCTAGTGGGCTGACTGGAGTTCACGAGCCGTCACCTACCCCAAGCCTCAGGATCTACGCTGGGATAATGACTTACACAGTAGCCATCTTATGATCCATTCAAATCATTCTGTCAATTGAGCTCTTACTACCTAGGTGCTTCATTTCACTAGAACTGGTTATTTACTTACCTATTCAAGATGTCGAAGCTGCTCGTTCACTCGACTTTAGCGCTGTAGAGACCGTTATAAAGCCCGCTTCTTGGCTTGATTCTCGTATATGCAAACGCCTTAATCTCTTCTTCCGTGACCCACGACTTGTTTGAAAACATTCAACGACGACGACGAATTTTCAGGGAGCGCGCTTACGAGTGGAGTGGGGGTTGCACACTAAGCCGCTATCCGCATAGTCCTCGCGGCCCAAAGCGACGCGAACTGCAAGGACGCCGATTGAGTATCCCGACAGGGGGCTGGATGGGTGGGCCCTGCTCCGGCAGGCTGGCCGAAAATGACAATACTAGTGTTTTGTGTATATCGAAGCCCAAGGAAGTGAAACCCGGGCTTGCCAGGAGGAGCCCATCATCTCATCCCATGTCCTTGGGTCCCCATCTACGGTGGAAAACCAACCAGGCGGCGCTCGTCGACCAATAACACGGGGGGACGGGAATCGAACGTTTCAAGAACCCGCGAAGTCCCCAAGTTCGAGCCTCATCCTCACGTAAAGTGTCACCCCACGCCTTAGGGGCTGTTTTGCGCAATAATCATGGTTATGGTTATGTACAAAAGCTTTGGCCAAGGGACCTGGGAAGCTTTGACCAAGACTATTGGTCCAAGCGTTTCGGAATATCCAAAGGCACGTGATGAAGCGCCGATGGGGCGCCGATGGGGTGATAGTGGCTTCATAACTAAAACATCCCTGCGGCGAACCCATCTAAAGTGATGGGTTTAGGTTATGCTAAGATAATTATTTATAAAAAGCTTATCTATTGGATGCATCGCTGATAAAGAATTTAGCGAAATAATTATGGCTCGTGCATCGTCCGTGCGCCGATTATGGTACCTCCAATACAAGCCCCACAGATACAGCATCGGAATAACCTTCATAGCCACCCACAGCCACTCACAGCCACATCGTTGCCACACCAGGTCACTCACTCGCCACACGCCCGATTGGGACGCTATAATCATTCATGCTTATGGCCCAAAACAGCCCCTTAGCTGCTTCGGCATGAACTGCCTACAAGCTTCTGGCGTGCCTTTCATTTGGCCGGCGACCCGCAATGGGTAGTTATCTGACAACATGTGATATTCGCGAGCTCACGTTCAGGAGTCCCGTATCCGCCGGTATATATCAAGGCCTACCCTCGCCCGCCCCGTCATGACTGAGGGGGTCATCAACTGCTGATTCATTGTCGATTCTTCCTGGCCTGCGACTTGACGTTCGTTCACACACACACACATTACCACTTCACTCTTTATTCCATTCGCTCATTTTGCCTGGTGCTATTACCTATCCCAGAAGCTCACAACTCCGTCGAGACTCTTCACTCATCCATCCTACTGCCTGCTTCAGCCCAAAATACTAGAAGTCACACCACACATTCCTCCATCCCGAAACCCAAAACCACAATGAAGTGCCCCATCTCCTCCACCGCCGCCGCCGCCGTCGGCCTAGCCAGCCTCGTCGCCACGGCCGCGGGCCACGGGTTCATCACGTCGCCGCCGCCGCGGACGCCCGGCGACGCGATGAAGGCGGCGTGCGGGGAGCAGGTGACGAACAACCAGGCGGCGGACAGGTACGGCAACATCCAGGGGATGCTGCAGGTCGCCGCGTCCCAATCGGACTACGACGCGGCCGCGTGCGACGTGTGGCTGTGCAAGGGGTACAAGTACGCCGACAACGCCGCCGCCGCCGCCAACGTGCAACGCTACGCGCCCGGCCAGGTCGTCCCCGTGCGGGTGGACATCCGCGCGCCGCACGACGGCGTGGCCAACGTGTCGGTCGTGCGCACGGCGGACAACGCGCTCATCGGGCCGCCGCTGATCTCCTGGGACGACTACGCGTCGACCGCGACCGGCGTCGCCGCCGGCCAGGCCGCCTTCGACGTCACCATCCCCGGCGACCTGGGCGCCCAGTGCGCCGCTGCCGGCGACTGCGTCCTCCAGTGGTGGTGGGACGCCCGCGGCGTCGACCAGACGTACGAGTCGTGCATCGACTTCACCGTCGGCGGCGGCGGCAGCGGCGGCGGTAGCGCTTCCTCCCCCGCCTCTTCCGCGGCCCCCGCGAAGACCTCTTCAGCCGCGCCCGCAAGATCATCCGCCCCCACAGCCGTAGCCATCTCCGTGACGCCCGCCAGCAGCAGCACCAAGGTGCAGGCCGAGGCCACCGCGACCGGTGGCAGCGGCAGCGGCAGTGGCAGCGGCCTGCCCGAGGAGTTCACCCTCGACACCTTCGTCTCCTGGCTGCGGGAGAAGGCGGGGTCTGCCACCTCGGCCAAGGCGCGCCGCCACCACGCGCGCCAGTTCTAAGTAAGCTCCGGCCGGGGAGTCGCTGCTGAGATCGGGAACGAGAGAGAGAGAGAAGCGAGCGCTGCTTTACATATTTACATACTTACCTACCTATCTTCAGAGCCTGGGGGCTCTGTTCGCTTCGTGTGTGTGTGTGTGTGTGTGTGTGTGTTGACATCTTCACTTCATGTGTTATATATATAACGATACTTACTTCTTACATGTACATGTGTGTGTGTGTGTGTGTGCATACAATGAAAAAGTCGCAGTTGATCGACATGACAGAACGAACCCCGTGTTCCATCTCCGCGTGATGGGTGATTGGTGCCTGGTTGATTACTTAAACACAATAGTAAACCGATTATTTGAGTCGATTTCGTTCATTGGACTCGCTGGACGTGTATTGTACGTTCATGCACCATAGAAGTAAACGCGAAGGCGACAGGAAAAAAAAAGGCTCTTGGTCCGAGGTCTATTCAACCCACCCGCCCATTAAGTCCATCTATCGTGCATGAGCTACCTAGCTAGCACCCGACATCTATCTACCCATGCAGCTCCGCCTATTCTCCATCTACAGAAGCGTCAGCAAAACCGCGACCGCCGCGCTCAGCAACGCCACCCATCCTCCTCCTCCTCCCACCACCGCGGCCGCGCCCTGAGCCGGCTGCGCGGTGCCGGCCTGGCTACCAGGAACGCCATTGTCACCATCTTCCACAGCGAGACGGAAGGCCGGGTCGACCTCCCGGGCCTTCTCCATGGCGACCCGGCTGCCGTCGACGCAGTAGCGGTCCGGGTCGGTCCAGGTGGCGTCGACGGCGCGGCGCCAGGTGGCGGCGGGGTCCGCGAGCATGGCGGCCGTGTAGAAGACGCGGCAGTTGGCCGACTGGTAGAGGAATTGTAGCGGGGTCTCGGCGTCGAAGGGCGCGAAGGCGTTCTTGGCGTTGACGGCGCCGGCCTGCGCCGGCCTCGCCGCGCGCTCGATCGCGTAGCCCTCGGCCAGCACGCCGAGGGGGCCCGCCGACAGCTCGGCCCGCCGCTCCTCGGGCGCCAGCGCCAGCGCCCCCGCCGCCGTCGTCACGATTTCGTTCATCTCGAAGACCTGGGCGCCCTCGACGCCCCCGATCGCCTGCATGGGCCCCGTCTGCGGGCGCCCGCCGGCCGCCGTCGTCTTGACCTGCAGCTGCAGCACCATGAGGTACGAGAAGATGGTGCAGGTGGAGCCGCAGGTGCCGTCTGTCAGCAGGACCACGTTCTCCGGGCTGAAGACGGCCGGGGCCGGGTCCGCGCGGTTGCCGCTGCCCGTCAGGTTGAAGTCGCTGGCCGGCATGTCCATCGGCGCGTTCTGGTACGCCGTGAACTTGTCGCCCTTGAGGCTGACCGGTGCCAGGATGTCGCCGATCGTCGTGAACAGCTCGTCCTCGGGCGTGGCCACGGATCCTGGCACCAGGTTGGATACGATGGAGCCCGAGGACACGGCCTGCAGGGCGAGCGCCTGGCCCTTATCCATCGGCTGGAAGTCGTCCGGGATGGAGCCTACGATGTTGGCGATTTCGTTGAGACTGTCGGATAGCCGGAGGTTATTCGCTCCAAACCTGTCTGTGTCCGGAAACAGCTGTGGGAGTAATCGGTTAACATACGTGACGCAACAGAAGACATCTATAGGGATTCTTGACAAACCTGGGCGAAGAGCTCCAAACCAGCCAGGACCAGACCACCGCCGTTGGCAGTGACATCGATGACCAATCGCTTCTTACCGGCATCTCGACTCTTCGTGAGGAAAGATTCCACTGTCTCCTGGAAATTGGTGAGGTACTCCAGAGTGCTGACGTCGCCAGTAGGAGCAAACGATATGACCGACAGCACTGCCGTATCGTCGTACCCAGTCCCGTTAAGGAAGTAGCCAGCCGTGGTGTCGGCACCGCTGTCTCGCACGACGGGGAACGGGTATCCGGATATCGTCGGTGCAGGTGGAGTCGGCGCCGCAGAGCTGGACTGTGCTGGCGGTGCCGAAGTCTTGTCGCCGCCGCTCTGAGCCGGCGTTTCGGGGTTGCAGAATGCGTTGTAGAAGTCCTCCCCCGTGGCGATAGTAGAGAAATCCATCTTGCTACGCAAAGCAGCGATATTTTCCTCAGTTTTCTCCTTCCCGTCCTCGTACGTAAATGTTGTGCTGGGGCCATCGTAGGCCAGCGACTGCGCTAAGAAAGGCGCATTCGACGCGCTGGCATAGTTCGCGAATTGCGCATTCCACTGCGAGTTGCCGTCCTGGAAGCCGCTGAACTGCAATCCCTGCTTCGTGATGTACTTAACGGCGTCTTGACCATTGATCTTGGTGATCGCGGCCGGTGTCGCGTTCGACTTCAGCTGAGCTGCTTACATGTGAGAAAGTCATCCGCCAGAAACCCACAATAGTTCAAACTTACATAGGTGGTACAGTTTCGGCACTTCTTTGCCATCCTTGGATACCGAGACGATATCCGCAGCCAACCGGTTTTCAAAGACGAAGGCCTTGAAGATGTCGGGACTGTAGGCGAAATGTCCATCGTGGGCCGAGGTAAACAGCTTATACATCGCAAGCTGGAAGTCGTATTCGCTGGCGTAGCCTCCGGCTATCGCAGTAGCGGAGATCTTGTCCAGGCCTCCCTCGATGTCGACGGGAGGAAGCATATAAGACTCCGGGGGGTCCTTGAGCCACGCCAGGGTGCTCTGCCATTGCGCGAGCGCCTTGACGCTTGTCACAAGCTTCTGCGCAGGTTCGGGTTTATTCGGTACGGTCTGGAGACAGTCAAACGCCATCGAGGCCGGAACGAACGGCCGAGCTGTGGATACTATCAGTGTATTGCTCGGCCACCAGCCAATGGTTTATATATGCATACCTGTCGGACTCGACGCAGCGAGTGCCGCAGTCGCCTTCGCTATCTTCGCGCATGCCGAGGCATCTACTTTTGCTGCTGGAGTAGGTGCTTGAGGTGCTGGTCCTGCCGATACACTCGCAATGAAGGAAACCAGGAACCACAAATAGGAAAAAGAATAATAATACATTATGTGAATGGGCTGGATAAGTCAATTATCCTCAAGCCCTCCAGTTGAACGAATGAACTGGATGTCGAACAAGAAAAAAAAATGCAACCGGTGCGATGAAGCATTAAACAGACCGCTCAGCAGCAGCAGTAGGTAACAACAGCAACAACAGCAGCGAAGTGTTGTCGAAAAAAAAAGTCTATAAGTGCAATGCGCGCATCTGCCATTGACTGACCGTTGCACGAGCTGTAACAAGCTCGCCAAGCACTGTTACTAACCCAGCACGCGAACCCCATCTTGAAACAAGTTGAGCCTCACGATGAGGTAGAGCCCAGCGGTGCGGACATGAGGGAGTACATGCATCCTCCTCGCCTATTTAAAAACACTTGGGCCTACCGCAGAGACTGGAGGCACTCTGTTTATTGTTCGTGGCGTCTGTCGCACAACCCCCAAGCACGAGGCTCGATGTAGTCGAGTTCGTAAGCGGCGACTTTTATCGAGGAGCTGAGCGACGCCGATGGATATTGAAGCTTTAAGCGAGCGAATGCACTCTCCCCCTGCGCTGTAGCTGTAGCTGTAGGTATGTAGCTGTAGGCCCGCCCGGTCGCAGGCTAACCCCACTACCAGGGACGGAGCACCCACCATCCGCGCTGCGCTGCCAAAAAGAGACGGTAGATCTTAGGGGGTGCGTTTCTAATCTCAGCGAAACGAAGAGTTCAGATTCGAGTGTTGCGTCCTGCTTACCTGAGCGTTGTTTATCGATCACGTCGATGATGCTACCCCCCCTCGATGCACCTAATATGATAGAATGCAACGTACAGATCCGAGTGTCGTGGAGAGCAAAGCCACGCTGGCAGAACGGGAGATACTATGTGTACGGCCTTAGGCCTTACGAAGGTCAAGGCCCCATCGCGGCGGGGGTGAATCGGTCTGCACAGGCCTGCGGCGGAAAGGTATTGCACTGAGGTCAGGTAATAAATAGTAGGCATCCATTTGTGGACGAATACCAGCTCAAACTGGCACGTTAAACAAAGGTACCTGAGGAATGTGAAGTTGTCCAAGAAGGCTGCGATCTTTATGAAGCAGAAGGGCACCTGGGCACCTATCTACCTACGGTTAGGTAGGCAGCGACTATGCGGCTTCTGCCTTCTTCCCAGCGACTTCCCCCTCTGTTGGTTGGATGGTTGCCCCTGCATCTGGATGTCGCGACCGGTCGCGAGCAGTCGAGCAGGGCTGAATTGCAATTAACCGTGGATATGTAAGTAGTTGGGCATGCTTTGCACCTTTTCCTGCTGAGGTTTTCCGTCTTAAGATCTAATAATCGCCGTCCTTCACAACGAAGCACGGATCATCCGGTCCACTCCAGTATCCACTGGCCGCTTGGCCCAATGGTAAGGCGTCTGACTACGACCGAGTTCGCCCACGAACTTGACTAGTTATCAGGAGATTCTGGGTTCGAGCCCCAGGGTGGTCATTAACTTTTGCTCTTTCTGAAGATCTGAAGTGCCTACTGAGAGGTGCATTTTGTTCACCTTCCTTTTTATCCCTCTAAGTAAAGTCTATCGGCAAAAGAAAACACAAGTACGTGTGAAACTGGTGATTAACCGAACTATTACCTACATTTTCCATTTAATATTAGGTATTTATATTGTGGTGTCTTATGCAACACTTATAGTGGACTTTTGCAAATAAAGAACTTGCTTACAGTCGAAGCATGATGAATTTTAGAATACAGCGCACGCTTGATCAGGTATAACCAGACGCTTGTCACTTTCATTGTCGTCAACAAGACATACTACCTAATTGAAAGTGCTAGACTTCAGGAACAATCTGTTTGAAACTATTGGTCAAGCCGTCGATAGAGAGCCAGGCCAGACGGAGGAAAGCACCACAAATATATAACGGGCACAATTTGCCAGAAAACATTAGTTTACTTCCCAAAGCCTGTGGATAGTCATCATACTTGGTACGAAGCCGTACTTAGCATGGAAAACCAAGTTGCAATACCTACTAAATCCACAACTACTGACTGTTGCATTGTGATTAAGATATAGGGGGTATGCACAATAATTACGATATTCGAATTATGCAGAGGCGATAAACACTTGATATCGTGGCGTGAGCCTTTTCAGGGGTACGCAATACCATCTACAGTACAACATTAAATTGGAGAATGTCTACTATAATTGAGTGGTTAGGTCAATGCCCCGTAGCTTGTTTCCGTGGTAGCAACACCGACGTCATGTTCATGATACTCCAACTTCATACCTGTGTTCATGCTACAGAAGCTGATAAGTTTCCCTTCCTGCCTCTATAGGTCAGATTGTCTTTAAAAGTCTGGTGATTGTTTCCAATGCATGTTCATTACTAACAAAACATCAAGTTCACCTCATAGGCCTGTTTTACACACTTCATCTTCGGAGTCTTGAGTTTCTTGAGAAGCAAGGTCTCGGGGACAGGCGCTGGTACATCACTGTTGTGTATCCACGTCTTGTAAGGTACTGTGGAGGTAGAGCCCGAGTCTCTTCTCTATTCATTTGACATTTTGTTTAACAGTATGGGTCCTAGACATGCACACTCCTCTCTATAGGTCATGTAATAGAATCTTCAGCATATACACATGCCTGTATTTCAGAAATCATCATCGCAAGATACGCATAGGTATGAAGAGACTCTTAGAGGTCGTACGGGTGTACGCATCCTTGGTCTCTGTGTATTATTAGTATACAGGATCATCAACCAATGGCGTCGTCCTTAGCCCGCGGCCGTTTTCTGCGGCGCTGATGCAATGGCGTCGAAAGTCACATCGACATGAAGGTACTTTCGGATGAACCCCGAAATCGATCTGATCGACTCCGTGCGGGGTTATATCCGTGAACGAACTAGGTAGTTTCTAGAAAAGCTAAATGTGAATCATAGATATCCATGGTTCTACTTGTACCGTCTTCGGTCATGAGACACTCATTGAGTTGGATGGACGGCTGGTCTTTGGGGTAGGCAGGCATGTAGGAAAGAGGTACTAGGTAGACCTAGGTACGATGCATGACGAGACCTCATGTAGAGCTCTTTTAGTGTAAACTCAAATGTGCGACAAGGATCTAGATATCTCCAGGAAGGCAAAAGCACATGTTTCACGTAAGTGTGTATTCATGGATGTCATGCTGCTACATGCTAGCGAACGAGCCCTCCCTCAATCCAGAACGCCATGCGCCCGTACTGCCTCGGCGGGGCAAAGAGGAGTACATACGGCTTCATAATCGTAAATCCCATCACGGAGTTATATCAAACAATGCCTTAGTCTTCCGTACTACTCGTACTACCACCACTTCTGCTGCTACTGGCACTGCTGTTGCTAGTGCTTGCTCATCTTTTCGATGCCGTGCTTGATCCGGCGGTCCATGTTCTTGGCGACGCGCTCGAGGGGCAGCTTGTCGTCGATCTTCTTGACCGTCTTCTCCAGCCGGGGCTCGACGCGCTGGGCGAAGCGCTGCGCCGGCGGCGCGAAGTACGAGATGTTGCGCTCCCAGCGCGGCGCCCACCGCGCCGTCTGGTGCGCCAGCCGCTCCTCGGCCCCGGGGAGCATGAAGTAGAAGGGCGCGAACCCGGCGACCCCCGCGAACCCGAAGGTGGCGATCTCGGACGGCCTGGCTCGGGGGATGCGGACGGGCATTTTTGGTTGTTGTTGTTGTTGTTGGTGACGGTGTTGGTTGGATAGCTATTTAGATGATGATAAATGTTTCTCAGGTCTAGGTGTCGGTAGGGCTTGGTTAGTTGGGATATGCAGGAGATAGACAGGTAGAGAGGCAGACAAACAGAGGCAGACGGGAAAACAGGGGAGTACAGAAAGAGTATGCGAGATATGAGTATCTTACCAGATCGTAAAAGTCTATATATCTAACGTTGGGATAAAAATAGGTTCCCGTTGTTCTAGTCGTGTGTGATTCGAGCGATGTTGGTGATAAAACGGTGATGATTGATGAACATGCAGAGGAAGAATGCATGTTACACTTCGACAGGCACAGGCTGGGAGAGGGAGACGGTCGAGTCTTTAAGGGGGGAGAGAGGCAACATGCCATTGCCGCCTGATACCCCCCCTCCGTAGCCAGCGACCGTCCGCTCTCTCTCTCTCTCTCTTTACTGTGTACAGTACAACAGGTTGCCCAACTCGTCCGTCCATCGTCCGGGGAAGATGTGGGAGGAAGCGGGGTAGGCCAATGACAGCGAACCTTGATGTTGCATCTTGCTGCTCGAGTGCCAATCACATCGTCCAGGATTGCCGTGACCGGGGTCGTCTGCTTATGCTTCGCCTGGCTCAGTCGACCACTCCATACTCCATCATGTCACCGCCCGGGGGTCTATGGTACACGACGACGCCGCCCTTAACTGCTGGGCTGTCAGTGGTCGGGGGTGAGAGTTTGATTACGCATGGATGGGGGGCTGACTCTCGTCGAACCATTGCCATTCTATGTCACCCCTGGCGTGCGACACACAGCAAATGCAATACAACTACCTAGCAGCCAGACAGGCCTGCTGCTGCGTGCGCGCGCGCTGTGTTTGGGGTATGATCCGCACCCCAGCGGACACAGCCGACCTGGGTGTGTGCCCATCCAATCAGTCGTGATGTCACTCACCCATAGTCATATGAGGCTCTGTCCGCCGGCTCAACCCCTGCGATACTTGTATCAGAGAAAAGAACTCCAAAATGCAAATATTCGGTCGCGTATATTGTGGTGGTGGTTGTTGTTGTTTTGATAATAATAGTTGACCGGCCATGTTCGCGCGGCAGTGGTGTGGGCTCGGTGGGCCCAAAGGGTCTGCGCTAACCCCGCTTCCCCGGACGGCCCCATGACCCACTATTTGCCACTAGAACCGCTAGAAATAGCCCGCAAAAGCCGCTAAGCTCGACACTGTCTGGCTGCCCAGCCTGTCTCCTTTCTATTGGGCGTCGACACGGAGACTAGAGCGGAATCCTTTAATTGCATCTTGTCCCTGCTCTGTACTTCTCTTGTGTGTTTCGATCATTAGTCATCGTCATACAGATCTGTAATAGGTACTCGTTGACCTTGGGCCAAAGCAAGCCACAATATCTCTCTAAGCAGATATCAATCAGAGGTCATGCGAATTGAACCCAACGACTTTATAGTATGTTCCCGTTCCTATGTCTTGGTTTAAATCTCATTCAAAAATATCGACATGATACAGTAGGGTAAGCTCCATGAATGTGAAACGTAGTGTCAAACGGAGGCCGATTAGTCCTATGAGACAAGCAACCACCTGGGCAAGACCTACATCACATAAAAGAAAGTCATCTGATAGGGTGTGTGGCCTATCGTATCTATTCCACGAAAAGACCAATATTCAGCGCGCCAAGAATTATCTGATAGATAAGTCTCAAACTACAAATGCTGCGTTGAAGTTGACCCCGTGGGGCCGTAACATATAAAAACACTCAATACTGCCTGTTTTCTCCAAATCATTCTCAAAACACTAATTAGCTTCATCAAAGCCGGTCAGTACATTTTACAGATACCATCTCAATATACGGTGATTGGTTGGTGATGTAGAAACCGGTACAGTTCAGCAGTTTACCATGGTTCATTCCGACCACGTAAGTCCGTAGAATATATGAGGGGGAAGACGTCACTTAGAAGATCCATGCAGCGGCCTTACGGCCGCATTTACCTCACACGGAGATATCTGCCGCTGTGGGAAAAGATACGGTGACTAATGGACATACAAGAGGAAATCCAATATTGCCACAGAAGGCCGAGCTATCTACCTACCTCCTTTTACTCAACAAGTCATCATAGTAATCGGTCAAGGCGCACTGATACCAACATAGCTCGAAGATTTGCCAGGCACATTTTCTCCGTGATATACAAGAAGTACCTCAGGGTGGTGAACTGTAGCGGTCCCACGCGTGTGATTTACACGTGTATGATGTCTGGGGGCGGGGGGAGAGCACGAGGGCTTGCATAACCCGGAAGATGTCCTAACGTCTACCTACCGGCCGAGCACAGATACCCCGGTAGGCATGCGATGTTCACTGGAGAAGCTTGATCGATCATCCGCATGAGACAGTGTTCCGAGACAACCGAGAATATTCTGTTAATGACGACTGTCACGGTGATAAGTGTGACAGTGAAGGCTGTGATAATCACAATTGCGCGGTGACTGTTACCTCACAGGCCATGAAATTCGGTTCCTGTTCGACCTCCCTCAGGAATAGGCACATACTGTGCCGGTATTGAACCACGTTGATTGGGCCTCTTTATTGCCGGATATGCATTCTCGATCTCCACAAGAGGGCATCTCGTACGAAGCCAACACAAGACCTGTTTTCAAACAGTAAAGACATAATTGTTGTGTAGCTATGAGGAGGCGCCACGCATATGCTAGTTCCCTGTGTGTCTGAGCGAAGAGGCTTAGGCGATTCGCTGAGGCTCAAACCGCAGATCACAGTAACCACTGACGACAGCGGGGTGCCGTCGACGGTCGCCCCTATTGGAAGGCCATACGTCACGCCCGGCTAAAGCTGAAAGACTCAGCTAAGACAGCAAAATATGGCTTGCTGTACATAGCGTTTTAAGTAAAGAGTGCCTGAACCCGTCCAATATTATCTTCTTTTCCTGCAACTAGATATTCCCGTCTCCATCTTGGACGTTGTACGACCAATCGCCTGGTCCCCGAATGAGAGAGACGGTGAGGACAGTTTCTAGGACTTGACGTATATGCCTCGAGCGATCAGTCCTAAGTCATAGACGCCAAAGTATGGTTCGATAAATATAAAAGAGCGTTCTATCTCCTCACCTACAACGAACTAAATCTTTACTTAGGGCACCAAATGCATCACGACTAAGCTACGTTGAATTCAGTCAAGATGTCGTCCAAAGATGGCACTTACGGCATCACTGGTATCCCCCCACCGCAGGGGCTGGTTCCGCAGACCATTAATATTCCGTATGTCCCTGGCAGTGAGTAGATTCCAAGATTCCACGTGGCCTCAAACTATGGCCCGGGACATTCATCCTTGATCGGAAGAAGTAACTGACTCTCGATGTTATAGTACCCGAACGTATCCGATTATCTAAACTCTTCCCTCCAAAGTGCCCACTTACGGAAAAGCAGTGGACCTTGATGGTACTGGCATTGGAAAAGTTCAAGAGCTTGCCGGTTGAGCAGAAGCTCTCCTACTTCCAGGTTGCCGGAATCCACGGCTATCCTGAGACCGTATGGGACGGCGCATGTCTCTCACCTCCCGGCCCAGATGGCTCGTTCGGTATGTACTGCGCTCACAACTCGATCACCTTCCCGAGCTGGCATCGCCCATACATGGTCCTTTACGAGGTAGGTCTACAGATCCAGTGCCGTCCCGCTTCTTAGCTTACGGTGTCTAGCAATGCATCTGGAATCACATGAAAGACGTGATCGCCTCCTGGAAGCTCGACAATGCACAGTCTGGAGAATGGCTCAACGCCGCCAACACCTGGCGCCTGCCGTACTGGGACTGGGCCAGCAGGCAGACTTACAACGAGGCGTTTGCGCTGCCTTACCCTTTCACCTTACCCGAAGTGCCAATCTACCCGCCTTCGGGCCAGAAGAATCATCCGAATCCGTTCTGGGGCTTTCAGAACCCTGAAAAGGGGCTTGACGGGAAGCCACTCCCAATGGGCTCTATGCCGAAAGGCAAAACCGAATGGAACATCAAGGACAACCCATCGGACCCGGTACTTCCTGTAAGTTCATTCCACAACCGACGACTGTCAGCCTATTCACAGCAGTCCATAGTGGGGAAAATGTTCGGGAGTCAGCCGTTACGGCATCCACCAAAAAGGCAAAGAGTACACCGGGCTAGAGGGCGTGAACGATTTTGTGACCGCGAATAAGTCCTTTGCCGACTTCTCCTGGTACAACCCTTATAAGAAAGAGCACCCGGACCACGACAAGTGGAAAGCCCCAGGGACCCTGGCGGATGCTGTTAATCGAATGTTTTCGCCGCATTACAACGGAACCTGGGCAACGTTCGCCACCACCAGGTGGTGGGGTGAGAGCGAGCAGAACATCAGCACAGGGTATATGTCGCTGGAATATATACACAACAATGTCCATGTATGCATCTCGCACTGATGAGCCGAGGACTGCACGGTACTTACCAAACTCTGACAGAATATCTCCGGTGGCAGTTCGTTCTCCAAGGATGGCGTTGGCCACATGTCGGATGTCCCTGTGGCAGCGTTCGACCCCCTGTTCTGGATGCACCACTGGTAAGCTACGAAGCTGGGGAGTAGAGGAGGATATACTGACCAATCCCAGCAACGTCGACCGTCTCACGGCCATCTGGCAAGCGCTGAATTGGACTCACTGGTGGGACAAGCCCAAGCCCGAGAAGAGCGCCAAAGGCGACCCAGACCTGGCCCCGGAAGACTTCCTGAAGCCCTTCCACACGAAGGACAACGGGAACCCCGCGACCGACTACTGGACCTCGACCATGAGCCGCGACTGGACGAAGCTGGGCTACCAGTACGACGACCTCCGCCCCGACAAGAGCGCCGTCCAGCCGAACGGGAAGCTGGACGAGGCCAAGTACATCGTGCAGCTGCGCGCCCACGTCAACGCCCTCTACCCCAACACCGGGCAGCTCGTCCGCGACATCGACGCGGACCCCAAGGTCCCCAGCCAGTTCTTCGGCATGCCCGACGCCCCGAGGCAGACCTGGAACGACTACGTCATCAACGTGGTGTACGACCGGTACGCGCTCGGGGGGCACTCGTACACGATCCTGTTCTACGTCGGCGACAAGGTCGGCGCCTACGACGATGACTCCTCCGCGTCCGTCCCCGTCCCCGCCAACTCCAACCTTGTCGGGCACGTGTACGTGCTCAGCGGGCTATCCCCGGCATCGGACGAGTCGACGGGAGGGGAAGGGGGAGGAGGAGGAGGGTGCGGGAGCTGCGGGGCTCAGCGCGCTGGCAAGGTGCTCTCCCGGGCGCAGGTGCCGCTGACGATCCAGCTGATGGCGCAGGCGCTCGACGACGATTACGATGGCATAGAGGACCTGAAACGCGACAACGTCGAGGAGTACCTGCGCGGGAACCTGCGCTGGACCTTCGTCCAGCTCGGCGGCGTCGAGAGGGACGCCGCCGAGTTCCCTAACACGAAGATCTCGGTGTGGGCCGGCACGGGCGCCCCCGAGCGATACGACTCGGGCGACGGCTGGAGGTCCCTCCCGCCGAGCTACACCTCGTACAAGCCCCTGCACCGAGCCACGGACGGGAAGCCGTGGGGTCTGAAATGGAACGATGATGTCCTGGGGGTTCACCAGCAGCCGCATTGGAACTTCCGGGGCATGGAGGCGGATGAGTAACGTGGCGTGGGGGATTGGTAGAATGTAGGCACATTAAATCTTCGTTGGGGTTTGCCCAAGTATGACATCGTCTGTACGGTCGCTCGATCAGGTTAGAAAGATAGTCCAGCCAATCGCTTTAACACACTCATGTTGAAAAGCTACCGTTTTGAACTTCTTCAAGGCTGTGGCCTTCAAGCATCGCCTAACTGATGTGAAGAGGAGTATGTCGCGGGATCAGCAGCGACCTCTGGTATCACGGGCTCGTACAGGACCTCTGGGCTCATGATAGCTGGGGTTCTAGGGATATATTAAGTCTATTTGAAGTGTGTATGTGGTCTGGAAAGAAGAAAGGTAAGGAGAGGAGAGAGCCACAAAGAGAGAGAGAGAGAGAGAGAGA